>JABRWK010000408.1:14726-49395 GCA_013372445.1 Hypothenemus hampei | reverse complement strand
GGTGTTGTTATAATCAATTTCTACTGTATACTGTATTAAATCGAATCATTTTAACTCAATCTCCTTAAATATTAACGGCGCACAAATTTAGAATATGTATATTTAAATGTACGGGGTATAATACAGGGTTAAATAAATAATGAATATATAAATATATTATAGATAATCATTTCGTTCACTCCTAATGTCTAAGTAAAGTGTAATTTCTAAGTTGAAAAAAGCTTCGAAAATGTTCATTGTCTACCAGTATTGTCCAAAATAATTACAATTTTTTATAGTTAATTTACTGCGCACCAGCAGGCGGAGGTAAACATCAATTTTTCAAGTATCAAGTTATTATTACCAAGTTGTACTACTTGTTTAACTACCAACCATTATTATACTAGAATATTCATTTAAACTATAGGATCCTATTTTTTTTTGCTTTTAGTTTGACAAACCAGTCTTACATTTATATCCGTATTCTTTTGACTTATACTCAATGACAGGGATAATGCAATACCAAAAAAATATAGGAATTTACCAAACTTGGAAGAAACATTTAACTATAATACAATAAGGATTGATTAAAATTGTGATAATGATTCTAGTTACTGGAATCCAGTAGATGATCGATGCCCTTTTAGGATATTAGTACCAAACAACCCTTAATTCTTAGCGATGAACTTCCGCTGTCTAGTGAGAATATAATAGTTCCTCAACTTTCTTCTCAAGCCTTTCCAAACATTTTGAACAGGTGAGAGACTGTGACAGAAGGGTGACATAAGCCTCTTCAAACTAATTTAGAAAAGCTTTCGTTATGCAGGAACGGGCATTATATTGCTAGAAAGGCTTGCTCTTCGAATTACTTAAGAAGAAAGAAGGATGAGATAGTTCCATCTCATCAACTTAATGCTTGGATGTCATATTACCTTCAATGAACACCAATTAAGACCAACTCCCATATAATATAACAATTCCACAAAGTCATTGAACAGTAAATTGCACATTGCGTCACTCCCCAAATCTCCTAACCTTTATGCAGCCATTCTGGATCTAGGAATGTTTAAGAACATAATTGGGATAAACTACAATCATCAGTCTATACCACTACGATCGTGGCTGTCACTATTAAGCCATGAGTGGTAACACAAGATTGGAAAATAAGATTTCAAATCGTAAATAATCTAATTCGATCATAAACTATTTGAAATACTATAAGACATATTGTTTTTTATTTAAAAAAATTGAATACCAATTGATTTGATAGGTGTGGAGACCTGTACCGGTTGAGGCGCATGGAGGAGTAATACTAAAAACATGCGACAGTTAGGAAAAACAGGAGAAATTAAAACGATGTTTTTGACAGTTGTGTTATGTTATTTGTAACCGTTGTTGAAATATTATTGTTAATTTGGGTTACTATGAAAGTTTATAGCCCATGTGCTTGTATGTTAACAGTAACAGGGTACTGGAGAACCTGGGTCTTAGTGATATTAGGCGGTCCTGCACCTAATCATGATAAAGGCTTATACTGATGGTTTGAATTCCGTGAAGTCGATTTGCAACTTGTCGGAACGAAAAACCGACAATTTTGAATTTACTAAGTGGCGGTACTCAAGATGCTTTCAAGGAAAGTATAGAAAGATGATACAAATAAAAGTTAACCAAAACTCATAACAAATACTCCTTCTTCCTGATAGTGATTATATACTTTATGATTAAAATTAGCGAATCAATGCAACTGCAGTAGTTAAAAAACGTTTACTGCTCTTTAATAACACTTTATATAAGGAATAGGGTTTTCCCAGCTTTTTTCGTTTTCGCAATGTCACTCAAAGAATCACTTCAAGTGCGATTAAACTTGATAATTGAGTTGCAATTTACAAGGAGCGAGTCATTCTGACCTTTTCGTCGTAAAGTCGAGTGACTGGGATTTCAATCTAGTCAGATACAAATGAACATGAAAACTATTGATTCTTTAGTTGTTCATGTTGACCGATTGCTATTTCTCAATACATAGCGCCATCCCAATTTAATTTTTCGATGGATAATGTAACATTTAGATTTATATGTACTTGGTCTACGATAGCTGTGCCAATATACATTTAATCGAATGACTTCTTTCCACGAATATGGTTAAACAACCGTACGATTTGATAAATAAAATGATGGATGGCTTAATTTTCTGGCAAACTTAAAGAACCGTCAAATTAAGGACTAAACGCCGCCTCTGTTTTATAATAGGAAACCACTGATTTAAACTGAGACCTTTGAAAATAATTTTCTTCGCCACTTTGTCAAGAATACGAAATATATTTTTAAATTCTCTATGAATGGGTGTTGTTTAATCAATAAAGGTATTTTGTAAAAGAGTGTGTTTATTTCAATAAATAGTAAAACGTTACACATACAATCTTCGGTTTTCGAAGCTTTACGAAACATTGTAAAAATAAAATTTTCGAAATCATTTTCATTGGCAAAACAAGGTAAAAAAGTAAATATTTTACGGTCGTTTACGCAATTATTAGCTCTAGATATGGGCCCCTTTCAATCGACGATTGCTATACGCCACTGACCCAAAACTATCCGAAAAGCCAGGGATTCATAATAAAAAGAAAATAGTGTATTCAGCATTTACTTAATTTACAATATGCAATCGTACATAAGATGAATATACCTACAGCCAGAAAAATATCACCACATATTTTAAACTACATTTTGAGTTCTAGTTCAAGACTGTATTTTACTAATCTTACAGCCCATCCTTGTTCAATAACAGATTTAAATGTAACAGCTAAATTGGGATGTATAAAACATTTCTAAATATACACAGAAAATGAAAACTTGTATAAAAACACCATATTCGGTACTTCCTTTGTACATTTATTTAATTAAATTCATTATCAGACATATATAAAGCATTCGCACAGTAATACGAAGAACAAAAAAAATAAAGTGAACGCGCATAGCGCCGGAGAACTAAAAAAAATGTTATAAATCTTCCCGCGCCTGAATTCTAGACGTTTCGATAGCTCGATAGCTGCATTTCTAACATACCGTTTCATATCAAATAATAAATAAAAGTAAAATAAGTAACATGAATGTATGTTTAACATTTCCAGAAAGACATATGTCGCTTAATTTACAAAATGGTACAATTTAATGGATTACACACTATGTGAATCGATTACCTACTTTAGAGATCGGAATCTCATTCTAGTCTTGGTCTCGAAGTAGTTCTTTACATTCGCGTCACACAACACACTACATACACTCCGTTTTTTTGTGATAAATTGTCCGTAGTAGATCAGGCTACACATAAATTTATTCTGTACACCTCAAGCCGACCTCTATTTGTCAATTCACAAATGTAATCTACATTTTTATACTATGGTATACCATGGTATAAATGTAAATTTAATTCGTGACATCAACACCCTCGGGCGATTAGCTACGAGCGATTTGAAACAACACTTTAGATATCAGTAAAGCAACTTGTTGATCCAATATCTGACTCATTACGAGAGCTAGCAATCGCGATTCTTGCTGAACTAGAAGAGCTTTGTTGTCTGGATGTCTGGAAAGGAACACTAACGTAGCCGCTGCTCTTCGAAGCATATCTAAACTTGTACCCATTGAATCTGGGTTATCCCTAAGAGCATTGATGCCACGTTGATTAGCTACGTCCAAAGCGCTTTGTTCCGCTTGTTCGATAAAGGCTACTAAAAGAGAGACGCACGGAGTTTGTGAAGCAACAACTCGCGCCGTACTACTGTCTGCTGCCGCCAAGTAATGTAATAAATTTATTGAGAACTCTCGTAACACTTGATCCTCGGACCGACAAAGGTGCTTTGTAAGTACAGTGCTTAGCTTCTCTAACCTAGTGAACGGCGGAGTCGCTATCACTAAATCTACGTTGCTGTTGGTAACACATAGTTTACATAAAGCTTCTAATGCCAGCCTTTGAGGTGACAAAAACGATGCCGCACCGACGGAAGCGAAAGGATCTTGAGCTGTGGCCGATGGACAAATGGCCCAATGCAACAGACCATCCAGTACCGGTCTGGTGACATCTTCCTCGTACGTGGAAAAATCTATTTGTCCCGCGATGTTTGCTATACACACCAATATATTTTCTCTAATTTGAACAAGGAAATCCCACCACCATTCACTTTCGCCTTGTAAACTACTACACGAATCTGCGAAGTCTGCGTCTTCCTGCAATCACAAATGGTAAATTGATATTTAGGTCATCTTATACTATGAAAAATCATTAAACAGTAAAGAATATAATAAAATTACAAACGGACGTATTATGTGACCCGTTTTAAGTAAAATTTAAGTATAAATACTAACCTCACGATCGTAGTTTCTGGTCTTCTGCGTTCTCGGAGGATGTTCATGATGCAGCAACAGTAATTTCCCTACGAGTGCTAAGAAGCTAATACTTTTGGCAAATTCAATTTCATTGCCCGGAATGAATGTAAGACTCCTAAGAATATTGGATACACAAACACATCTTTTGCCCAAGTTGTCCTGGCTTTCAGTAAGAAGAACCAAACTAGCTTCGTCCCTCGAATACGATTCGTCTTCGAAATCGTACATCGTACGTTTCCGTTTCGAAAAGTCGATTGAACAGCAATTAACCTCATTCATCCTTTTCTGTTCGCCACCGAGTTCAGTGCTAATGCTGTTGCTGCACTCGCCGTTTACGCTAATATTCAGATCTACTGTATCTGATCTAACCGAGGAGACGGATTCCTCGCAGTTCAAACTATTTTCATTCACTACTTCAGTCTTTATCGAATCCGTTTTCGCGGACCTATCTAACATGAGCACTTTTTCGTTATCTTCCGGCGATTCTTGTTTAATTCGAGATATCACATCACTTAATGTTTTTGTCCTAACACGTTTTTTCTCACTAATTTTAAGCTGTGGTGCTTCATCAAGCAGCGGACTCGCTGGCGCAGGCCTCTCTTCCTTCTCTTCTTTAGACATTGTTGCTTCTTTTTTCTTCTCTTCTAATCTTGTATGGAATGGTATTCGTCCGAATTCGGCTTGAAAATTCGGCAAAATATGATCGGCATTGGTGTACCACGGATCTGTAGGAATTCCCGCTGCAATCGTAGCGGCATTTTCTTCTCCGCGCGTGTCCCAATTCTTCAAATTATCTTGGACGAAAATGTCATCTGGACGATCAACAAATTTCACTGGGTCGCCGCGTCGAGATATCAAAGTGTAATTCGTAGTTTTACTCAAAACCACAGTCTTTAAGATCGGATCTATGGGTCGTACGACGCTACCCAAATCGATGTCTTTTTCTTCCGCATTAGAAGCGTCATTGTTTCTAGGATAAGGACCGTCAAACATATCGGAAAGATTTCTTTTAAAATGTTCTAATAGTAGATCTAGAAGCCCAGGCCACTGATTCAACCCGAAATATCCAACGGAAGAGTCATCAAACAAAAGAATGTTCAGCATGTCCAACGCGTAAGTGCCCTCAGTTAAAATCCCTGATCGCAAACACATTATCAACCTCCAGGCGTCTACAGGCCCTACGTCGGCCCTGCATATTCGTTTTCTCCTATACAATACTGGAGTGACATTCTCAACACTATCCGGCGGAAAGGTAATTTCCCTTTTGGGAATCTGACCATGACCGTACGAATTGGTAACGGGCTGTTGATTCGAACCCTTTACCGCACTACCAGGAGGCATAATAGGTGGAAAAGGTTTTCCTCCAGGCCTATGTACTGGCCTTATTGGCGAAGCTTGTCCCGCTTGATTCGGCATCGATTGCCACTGATTCTGTCCCGGTTGACCCGCTTGATATCCTTGATTATTCGGCCAGGGACCACCAGGTCTGGCACCTTGATTCCACTGTTGTGGCGCCACTTGGTTATTACCTGGAGCTCCATATTGAGGTGGTCTGTATTGACTATTGTTCGGCCATCCTCCTAAAAAATTGTGAATGTGATTTTTATTTTTGTCATAAAACTAGATTTAAACTTTACTTACCGTACATTGGCGTCCTTGGTTGTCCGTAAGGAGGATACGGCTGATCTTTGGCGAAATCTGGATGTCTCCTTGGAGGTTGCTGACCGGGCGGAGGCATATTCTTGTTTGCAGAAGAGTAACCCGGGGCGGAATTCTAAAATTAGTAGCGTGTTTTATGAAATTTTTCCCATAAGCATTATTCGAGTGTTTATGTTTATTAAATAACTTTAGTGGCTAACGTTATGTTAAATTATAAAATTATTTTATAAACATTATTATACCAAACGTGACATGGCATATTATTTCTAGAAGCAGGTAATTAAATGAACTGATCATGTATAGATTAAATTTTTTTATAGGGGCACTATTATATTATGGACAGCTGTTTGAAAATTACTAGATATGTCGACTTATTATGAACATTCATTAAGATGTTCGAAAAACATACATACGTAGAAACCTAAAAAGGATTTCAAATTTGAAAGGACTAAGACATTTTGATGGTGATAACAATGCATAACCCTAGTTCCATACCAATCTAACATAGTAGTTTAATACGTTCTGCACCAGTACTTCTTGAGCAATCAAAAGATCAAGTGTCTTTCAGGACGTGATTTTTATGTGCTAAATTTTTGAAATTTTATGCGAGAACTTACACCCGAACAGTGTCTTGATGAAATTATTATACTAGCTTCGTGTTTGGGGCGGACGGCCCAAATTATTGGTGGCACAATCAATTAAAAATATAAGTACTTGACTTAGCGGATGGCCAAAGGGATGTGTATCCAGCAACATTCATTACTGAAGAAAATATTTCAGCTATATGGAGTACGATCGAAAAAGAAAACAGATATCGTAGGAAGTAACTCAATACATATTTAACGTTCATACAGTTCTGCATTAAAGCTTTCCTGTGATAAGTTTATACATTGACTCACAGATAAGCAACGTGCACAGATAGATTGGTATAAAAAATTATCAAAATGAGACTTCACGGACAGTAAATAGTATCATGGCAGATTTCGAAATATGGTATTATTACTATGATGTTCCTTTTAAGTTGCGCAACAAAGAATGGTTTATGAATACTCATATAAATATCAAAAATCTCGTTCACTTAAGAAGAAAATCATTAGTTTACTTTCATTTTTTGCCATGAGAAAAAAAAATCAAAAGTATAGTACTAGAAATACAACATATTGTCAGTACAAATTACTATATCGAACAATGTCTTTCACAATTTGCCGAAAATAGCTCCCTGTAATATTACACTATTTCCTAGAGTCCAGGAAAAATGTAAAGGATGTAGATTTATTGATAACAACTAGATAAGGGGAGCTTCAGAAGAAGAATGGTTAAATATTTTTAATAAATAGTTTTATAGTATAATATATAAACTGGCAGTAATCGATTCAAAGTGAAGCTCTAAAATACCAAGTAATTACTTCATGAAGTTGAATCAAATTCTTAACAGTATGCTAACCTGATCTGCTCTGTAATATTCTTGATGACCTGGATAACCGCTTGGAGCACTTGTTTGAGGGGTCGGAGGGCCTCCAGGTCCAGGACTTGCCCCATATGGTGGTCTGGGACTGTATGCTGCAGCTGGATTGGCATTATATCGATTATACGGATCTTGAACTTGTGAAGCGGGAGGTGGTCCTGCGTTAGGTTGTCCAGCAGAAGAACCAGGAGATTCACCTGAATATGGATAGACTGGTCTTACGCCTGGCGGATAACCTGTTCATATATTTAGCATTCTTAATGACATGCAAAAACATAATAGATAAATAAAGAAAAATTTGCTATAATACGATGCAACAGAAAATATAAATAAAGTGTCTATGAAAAGATGGAAAATCAAAATTTTATTACAACAAGCGCAAGCATAAAAGCATGTTTGATTCATTTCAGTGAATAATTCCGTTTTCAACTCTTTCTTTATTACTTTTAGGTTAGGTGTCTAGTTAAAATGTTTACCTGTAGGATAGGATGGGTGCGGTCCACCAGGAAATGGACCTCCCCGTGGAGAAGGACTTGGGGACACGTCGTCAAAAGGATTCGACACGCTCACGTTATCTCCAGCCCCGCCGGCAGGGCTCGGCCCGCTTGATGGGGCGCTATTCAAATGGTTGGCACCTCCGGACCCTAAAATCAAGAACAAACGTGAAAATTTTGTGAAACTCAGACTTCTAAAAGTTAACCACCGGATCGAAAAGCGGAGATAATCATCAAAAAGTGATTAACCAATCCTAAACGATTATTTAATCAGAATAAATATGAGAATACACACGAGTACGACGACCACGACGACTTCGACGAAGTGTCAGCACCAAGCGGCACAAAAAACACATTATTTAACACGAACAGGCGTTAAATTGCAAGCTACTCGAAACACGAACGGGGTTATAATTAAATTAAAGCGACCACAGTACCTTCTGAGACCGAATTGTACCGAAGAGGTTGGGAATATTGTGCGTTCATGCAAACTCTTTGCATATTGTCATTTGACACTCTAACCAGAAAATTTTCAATGTGTAAAGAGCCACGATACCGACTTCACGAATAAACAGCATTTCGAAATTTCGTCTATTATTTGCTAAATGATAAAACTAATTAAAAGTAAAAGATTGTGATAAGGAAATTAGTCGTTTTACTGTATCAACACTGCGCCGACTAGCTCTGTGTATTTGTGGTTTTATATTTCTCAATACGGAACGTTGTTTATCGCTTCGATAAGGCATGGATTTTATCGTTCTAATGGCCCATCGACGATTAAAGCGATTCTTAGATTTTGTTGGAAATTTCAGCAACATATTCTGCTATATTCATATGACACACTTCAATTCAAATTTAAAACTAAATTATTCAATTTACATAGACAAACTATTTAGATGACAATTAAGGAGAAATTCTTATTAGCTTTCTGAATTTTTTAAAACTAGTACATGTACATATTTATCTTTATCACTGAAAAAATGATTTTTACAACTACATTGTTAAGTCATTTGAAAGCAGGTTTGATAATTTAATATAATATACAAATGTTTTCATTGAATTAACCCAATCATTGAGATAATAAAATTTCATGCTTCAAACAGCAGTACTATCAATTCATACACCAAGTCATTGAAATATCTGTTGGTTCAACACAATACATTATTTATCCTTAAGCCGCCTTCACTTATAAAAATTTGCACCAAATACGACATAAAACGTTTATTTTTGTGAGTGTTTAGAAGTTTGTGCAAATGTAAAACTTTAATTTACAGAGAAAGTTTACGTTGTATTTTAAAAATAGACAGATCAAACATGCAAGCCTCGTAAGAATTCTCCATAGCAAAAAAATTGTCATTGAAATTTCCAAAAGGGCGTGAACTAAAACAAAATTAATACCTCCGTGGGGAGAGGATGCAGATTGCGAAGAAGGTCGTTGGGGATACTCAGGATTTCCGGAAGGAGGATATCCATTGTAGCCACCATATCCATCCATAGAGCCACCGCCTCCGCCACCAGCGCCGGCACTTGACAGGAACGAGTCCTGAGAATTCGAGGAACCGGGTGATGGGACTGAAGTAGCTTTGGCACCTTTCTTTTTACTGCTGGCCTCTACTTGATTGATGATTGGTTGAGGGTCAATACCGCCTCTATCAAATTGACATTCGTAGGCGAGCAAATTCTTTGTGTAGTGTTTTCGGAGAGTGTACGCAGCACTAGATGAGGCGCCGATTCCTAACAGTCCGGCTATATCTTTCCAAGTCTTATTTTTTGTTACCTGAAATTACTTCTTCATTAGTATATATGTATATTTTGTCTTTATAATGGTGTACGCGAAAACTTAAGAAAAAAACGGTTCGATATAAAATTGTTTACTACCGTTATGACCGATATGGTGCCACACTAAAGGGAAACATTTAATGAACATAAATCCCATGCGCAAGTCATAACGGTGGTATAGCAACTAGGACAATGCTGTCCAACAAACAGGTACAAACCTCCATGAAGCCACCGCGTTCCTTAACATACATATACAAGCGAAATAAATCAAGGGGATTCTTGGATATGGTTGGACAAGTAGTGATAGGGGTCCTCCTATCATCCATGAAGGCTAGCAGCTTATCGAGCCAGGCTCTTCGATCGGGACTCTCGTCCATTTCATACAGTTTGCCCAGGCTGTCCGTTTTCTGAAAATACAGCACACCCGACGGTCACATTTAACGAAACACAACATAAGGGATGCTAATTTACTAGTAGTAATTGGTTAATTTCCACCACTACTTTTATCCAATCATGTTCAATCTAACTTAAATGACAAATATTTTATTAAAATAAATTTTGAAAATGAATGGACGAGAATTTTGTTTAACTGACCAATATTGACTAGACTTAACAATGAGGATCGCTATTTGTTAGCTGACGATATTATTTTTAATTGAATTTTCTATTCTAGATTATTAGGCGTAAATGTTTAATTAATTGTGTTAATCATCCATATCTACTGTGGGTTCGTACAAGCAACAGATCAATAACTACCCTCAACCAGACTCTCTCAGATTAAACTAATACTAAATCCTCATAAATACGACTCTTAATTAGATGTGAGAGATATTAGATTAAATATTGGTCAGTTAACTAATTTGTTTCAAGCTAATATTAAGGCATGCCTAATAAATCATGCAGTGACAAGCAATCCAAACAACTAAGTTTAAAATAAGTGTATATAAACCTTTGAGCGATATGTATCCTGTGGAGGCACATGACTGTTAAACACCTGGAAACACCCGCTAGTTAGCTCAATATATCAACTTAATTTACTTAAAAGGAATTGTCGAAAGCACGGCTCAGCTTCGATTCGTTGAAAGTACAAGAATTACTAGAAAAAGTACCGTATTGCGTGAAGGAAAGCTCTCAATCCCAAACTACAATACACTAGAAGTATAATATATGTACATCTCTTCCTTACTGAGACGAAAATTTAATTACTGAAAGAGAAATTGAATTTTCTCAATTTATCTTTCTCATTCTACAGGTATTTTTTCTATTTATTCTCATACGATTCAGTAGTTGTGCCGCCAGTAGTCTTAATGCTGCGACGCACTTAATTGTCAAGTATTTACAGACAATAAAAACCGTTTTGCATTAGAGCGTTTCGGTTGTTTTATGTTGAAGATAAGAAAAAAATGAACACATCATTTCTCAAACAACTGAGACGCGGGCAGGATGCGAAAGAAATGCAAACACTTTTAGCATTCACCAACAGTCGAAAATATATCACTCCATTGCAGGAGCCCTATTTACAATCTGGAGATCATAAATGGACCCTCGCTAATGCCGCAATATCAACTGCAAAAGTGAGGAGAGCCAATTAATCAACAAAAAAAATATACCAGTGCATAAAAAATATACATATATGTTTTATAAAATAAAGAAATCCACAAAAACCACAAATGTGCTACACAAAACAAGCTACGTTTGCTGAAACTAAACACTTTCCACTTAATTTTACGTAAGTAATGAATAAACGACATCAAAACGATTCGATTCGAATTGAAATTACATTTTGACTGTATTGTATTTCACTTCGGACACGTGACATATGTATATACTCATAGATGTAACCGTAAAGGTTTCAACTGAATTGGTTTATTTGCATTTTGTCAAGACACAAAAGCGAAATAATTGCGTTAATTATTTCTCATTTACGATTAAAACGTTTATATGAACATAAATCGTGTGTTGTTAACTCAATTTTTAAATAATAAACAAAAATGTTTTCCAAAAACAAAAAAAAACCGATTAACGGCGACACAACTACAACTTACTTGATCCGTCTGTTACTGAAACATTGTTCTACGATCTTACTGAGTTACCAAATAATAGAAACTACACAATACTTTTAAGTATGTTTAAGTAACAGATCAACAAATTTACTGCCTAAACAACATATCAAGAGACAATCAAGTATTGTGTAAAGAGAGTAAGACATATTTTTAGCAAAATAACAAAAATATGTCTTTCTCTCATACACCACAAAATAAAAGAAAAAATAATCATACTTTTTGACTCACCGGACTAGCAGGGGTACGAGGCCAACCTGGACTGCTAATTTCTCCATAATCTTCGTGTGGTACCGTCCCTTGAGGTGTTGAGGGATGACTGTAATGGCCCATGTCATTTTTTCTATTTGATTTTGGAGTCTGAGGACATGCAGGGTCTTCTCCAGAAGCTAAAACCAATTCACAATTAATACCTGTTCTGTTGCAATTGCAAATTGCTAAAACAATATTTTCATCGTACATATAACAAAAACGAAATTTCATTTTGCAAAGTCAATCTAAATAAATTACATTAGTCATATGTAAATGACTGCAACAAATTGGAATTAGCTAATTTATAGTTCACTCACCGGCTGAAGCATTTGACAGGGTAGATTGTTGGGATCCCTCGTCAATAGGTGCTCCATCAGGACCAGTAGTAACAACTGAGGTAACTGAACCACCGCCAGACGCAGCCGACACGTGAGTGTTCATAGATCCTTGAGACGTAGTCGTAATACCATTATCGAGCATTTCATTGACCATTTGAGGATGAGAATTCGGTGTTGAACTTGGAGGCGGCATGGGACCTTCATGTGGGTGATTATTCATACCCGAAGGAAGCATATTGGGCGGTCCCATCGACGATGGTGGTCCCATACCAGTATGATGGTGTCCTGAAGGTGGCCCCATATGAAAATTTTGTGGAGGACCCGGACTGGGTGGCGCGGAGCCAGGTCCCACTCCTGCAAAACCCATTTTGTGTTGCAGGTGGTGTTTGAGGTAGTGTGGAGGTCGGAGATTCGGACCTGGAGATGGACAGCCAGATTGCGGCCCGTATCCTTGACCCGACGGACCGAACTAAAAAGAATGAATTTTATTAATTTGAACTTTATTTTCATAGAACAGGAAGACTAATAAAAGATAAGTTAATCATCAGACTAACTTCTGTTCCGAATACGTATATTGAAATCAATATCTCAAGTTAGAAATCATTTTCATTGTTCTACATGTACGCGGCCTCCCGTTATGAAAATATTTAAAGCAAAACCATTATGGAACTACAACGGTTTGATTTAATACGTTCCTTGATACTAAATGAAGTGATAAATCCGAGTCTTAAAATGCCGAAGCCCCAATTGTGAAGTTAAGGATAGGTCAGTGTCAGGGAATTCCTGAAGCGAAACTTTAGCATAAATTAGCTTTTACTACCGTCAGATTTATAAGGGTTAGGAGGAATCATGGGGGAATCTAGCCCACGACTCACAATCGTTCCTAAAGTAGGTATCGATTTAACGGATAAATATATTAAATGTGAGGAAAACTTTTATCGCAAATACGAATAAGTAAATCCTTAGGACGGAAATTTATCTCAGTAATACTAAGCAGAAAATCTTCAATAAAGTGCTCTACATGAATAAATAAACGCGTCCTGCAGCATAATCTATGTTCCCTTCGCCCTTCAGATAAATGAAAAATGTTCTCTTAAGAATAACACCGGGACAATAAATAATTCCGAAGATGTTTGAGTCGAACGTAACAACAACTAAGTATTTGTGCTGTCGAATTTATTGCAGTAATCAATTTTAGAATCGACGGGTGTCCGTTTTTATTCAGCTTCACAATATGGTCACCGCAATAGGATCTACATAATCACTTTTAAAGCCGTGATGCATTTTTACACTATTTTATCCTACATCGTTTGTAATTTCGTTTTAACTACTCTCCACTTAACGTATGAGATTTCATCAATCCGCGGGAAAGAATTAATGATTCAAAAAAACACTGACGACAATATACATATGTAAGTTTCCTATCGAGAGGACAAAACCATTTACGTGTCATAAAATTTTACATCTCAACAAACGTAGGATCGTATATCGACATACGACGACTTCAATAGAGAAAGAAGACGTTTGAATTTTTCATGTCAAAGCAAGAAAAGTGGTGGCACGCGTCATATCCAGACAAAATAAAATAATCTTGCTGGGAGTCGGTTATTGTTTACAGAACTTTGATAACTTTCAGTTTCATCGAACGCGAAAGTTTGTATTATGCACACGCAAACTTTCACACGCATTAACACTCACAAACTTTGTTATGGAAATTAATTTCCATATCAGAACCACCATTCGGGATAATTACCCGTAAAACCTCGTACGGCATAAACTCGATCGAACAATATAATGAATAAATAATTTTTTCTTCTTCTAGTTCATTAGATAGATATTCGCTGCAGTGCAAAACGTATCGGTTCGGAAACTTTAGCCTCCCAAATCTGAGATCCACTATGTAAGCAATTTAGTGCAAGCGGTAGCGGTAATAAATTATTCCTCAATAGGAAACTGTCAAACGTTACAATTTACGACCCAAAGGGAATTATAAAATACCCGAACGCAAAGAGAAATTAATTTGTTTTTGTTTTCCATCTAGGAGGCACCTGTAAACGCTGGCACGCATCCGTTTAGATACATAGATCTTTTACTCACATTTCCAGGTGGCCGTGGCGGATAACCTGCAGTTTGACCTGGATACTGTCCCGGTTGATGTTGATAAATGGGCATCTGCGGTGAATTTTGGGACGCTCCTCCAGGCCCCGGTACCATCCCTTTGTAAGGGCCAGGATGTGGCGCCTGTTGGCCTGATGGGCAGTAACTCCCTGGACCGGGAGGCATTGGCGAGTGACTCAATCTTGTCGGCACTCCACCGCCACCTCCTCCACCGCTACTTCCGCTTCCTCCGTCCGATTGACTGCTAGACGGCCGAGGAGGCATAGGAATGTTTTGTCCTAAAATTCAAATAAATCACTCAATTCATAAAACTCCAATATACTATCGTTATTGTTTATTTTTAGATTACGGATTGCGATAATATTTTTTACTGGCATTTATTCTCAATAAACCACTTATGTAGTTTTTTTTTAATTGAGACGCGACCGTCACAAGGTCGATATCAGTAAACGAAAAGCGCATTTAAGGGTGATTGTCCTCAACTCACCGACAGCAGGTGACATGGACCTGGACCCCGTAGACCCTGTAGGAGAAGGCGTTGGTCGCATACCCTGAGAATTTGGGGTTCCAGGCGCTGGACCACCAGAACTGTCGTTGCTATTGCCGCCACTCAGGTCCTAAAAAATTAAAAACAAACAAATTAAAACCAGCTTATATATATATATAAATAATTTTTGTTAAAAATGAAAGGTGAATTATAATGATAGAAATGTTCCAGATATATTTCTCTTCTTTGATACAAAAGATGACCGAATTCATACACGAAATCGAAAATTAAACGAGAAAGTGGACGAAGACAGTAGGACTTCCTCGGCATATTATTTACGAGTTGCGGTTGGGCGTCGTAAAATACAAAGTTTCAAGAAGTTAAAGTTGCTTTTTATTTGCCCGATTTATGTGTTAATAAAACACAGGGAAATGGTTATACAAACCGGTAAATATTTATGAGCTGATGTTCACCAGGGCTTTATTCTATAACGTTTCGGTTTTTCTATACGAGAAACCCCAAACTCCAAATCCGTTGCCATAAATATTGGAGGAAGCTCTCCATGCTAGTTAAAATAACCGATCGCCGCCGTTATTTATTCGAAACGAAATGGAAACGAATGAAATACATATTTTAAATATTCACCTGGAATCGATTCAGTAAATTCCATATTGCTTTGGCGAAATAAACAGCCATTACTGAAAATTAATTTTATACCGAGTTATTTATTTTTGTTTCAACTTTAATTAACGCGTTCAACTATAAAAATGATTTGGGTAAATTTTCGAATGTTATTTAATTGGGCGTTGGAATAAACAAAAGCGTGTTTTAATGACGATTAAGAGAAAGTTTTCTATTTACTACTGTTTTTACTGCCTATGCTCTAAAAATCTCGTAAAACGTTCGAAATTAAAATTAAACATTTGTATTTCATAACGTATACTTTACAACCCTTTTATAAAAAAAAGTAAAACTTGTCAACGACGTCTGTCCAAAATTAACTCTCAAATCGATCAACGTTAGTAACGACCGTTTTATTAATTAATAGCCCGTTTAATGGTGGATTAGTAAACATTTACCTAGAAACCCGATGGAGGGACACGGGTCCTCCTCCCATGTTTAGCATTCATTAAAGCCGTATTGGGAATTTCTTCCACGTGAAATACCATACGTGTTTATTATTTTATAAAATCAAACGTCAATTACGCTGCTGTCATTATTAACTTCGGTATGTGAGAATTTCATATTTGAAACAACAAATTTTAATTAACGATCACTGACAGGCGTTCACGGATTCAATTTTGATTTTGACACTCATTAAATTCAATGTTGTGCATTAAACTTTTCGAGAGAATTGATGACTAAATAAATAATTACATGTTTACGATTGAATTCTTGATTTTTAGGAATTGCCAGCTAACGGTGTGATGGCACTTACGCTGTCCTAAATCATTTATCGATTTTCACCCGCAACTGCGCGCTGAGCTCCTTAAAATGTTAGTTACTACATGGTCTAAATCGTTGTTCGCTTTTTAAAGGCGTCAACAACAAAATGAAAAATAATTTTGTGGCAAAGCGTTTCGAGACAATATCTTTATTTTACCAATTAAATTCTCTTTTGCCAAAACGGCGTTCCGAGTCAAAAAGCCGAAAAGTTTCGGGAAGGGACCTAATTGAAAACACGAAAATACTTTGATGAACATTTTCCGTTGAAAAAGTTTAATGAAGGCATTCATTTATGGTTTCAAACAATTCAAAGGTTTAATTTTGCAGAAATAACTAATTGTTTACCGGCAGTTTGTTTTCTTCAATTAAAACTCCAATGTAGATCGTTTCATTTAATTTATTGCGACTATTCACTCTACCCCGTTATGAATTTTTCGTACAAATCACATTATCGCTTTGAAAAACGAAAAGTTTGCGAAGTACGTTTTAATTAAAAATCTTTGTATTCTTTCCTTGAAACAACTCAGCGAGAGCTGGTGTTTTTTGAGACTCTTGCAGAATTGTTAAATCTAAAAGTTTAACATAATAGACTTCCTCTAAAGACAAAGTGGGAAGGAATACGAAGCAACCGTAAAGGTAAGACGATTACGGTGAATATGTTTCAATAGTAAAATACTCCTACACGGGCGCTCTTGTTTTATCGATTTGAATACATTAAAGAAACCTATTATTCTCATTTAATATTTTCCTTTCAGCCTTCGACGGCCTTGACACAGTTAAGAGTTTTCTTCTCTCCTTTTTTTAGCTATGACCACCCGATTTAGGATTAAATCGAACCTGTTTTTGAATGAATTATATAGGTCGTAGGTTCCTTTTTGGCGAAGAACGCCATCATTTTACACGGTTGCACCTCATTATGACATTCCATTCATCCTACAATGGTCACGGCCAGGTACATAAATAAAGTGTTGAAAGAATCGTCGAAAGGTTGTTGAACTCCTCCTCTCTCGATTGTTTACATAGTTGAACTCCCTGTTATTATTTTTTTTGTATTCCTGTGCAAATACTAAATCCAAAACTGTTGTTGGATGAAGGGATGCAAAACTCTTTATTTATTATCGCTTGTGAGCGCCGGGGAAATGCCGCTAATGACCGCATAATTTAATTACCATACTCTTTAATAAAGGTATTCGCTAATTTAGAGCTTTAGGCGTCCCACGGGTTAATTAACTTTCGAACGGACAAAACGTTATGCAACAAACATCATTAATGACGTTTATTTCAATTAACGAGAAAATGTTTTGTCATCGTTCAATAAAAACTACTTTACGTTTTGAATGCGAATTACGCTAAAATAGAATTCTCGTATCTCGTGCAGTTCTTTATGTAGCATGTAATGCGATAATTTTAATAGCGTAGTCTATGAAATTGAGAAGGGATTGGAAGGCTGACGACCTTTAAAGAGAACAAATTAAGGTATAAATGGTGTTATTACACTCACTTTCTAAAAATAGGACTGTTCTACCTTTACTAAAAGGAAAGGCATCTTCAAAAAGTTCCCTTGACGTAAACTTGTTAAACCCTCGTAAATTCAAATGAATGGGCAAGAGTACAGTAGTACAGTAGTTAAATCACCACAAACAAACGATAATAAAATTTATGGTCATTGTAATAGGTAGGGTACGATGAGCCGTTGGGACTTTCCCCGTTTACTACTGAAGGTCTGTGCTTTATATTATAAGTGCCATTATTCACGAATGACTCAGGACCTGTTGCCTGACCTACCCCAATTTCAATTTATATATTGGGTTGGTCGGACTGCGTTTAAGGCAAGGAAGCAGGACTTAACGGAACAAGTTTTCAAATAACATTACCACCTGTAGAAATTTATTTATGTCTTTGGCATAGCTTTCTCAACCCTTTTTTACTACGTTACTTGGATACTTGTAGCTATTTGTATTCTTCAATATTCTATTCGAAATTTTCTGAATTGCTTTAATAGTTGTCAAAGACGTTAAATAGATGTTTAAGACAAGTAAGTTCCTTTCAAGCATGCAATTTCTCTATTTGTTTATTAAAGAAAGTGAATTGCATATTTATATCGCAAAGGTGAACATATGGCCTTGGCATAAATATATAGATATATATACATATATATTAATTACGTGTGCTGATTCGTCCAGATATTTTGATACCAAGTCTCATTATGTTTAACATCTCTTTCTCAAATGTTACGATTGATAAATTTGTTTTGAAACTTGAGAATCGGTGTTTAGATTGTATGTTGATCCTTTGCCAACAATTTGTGTGTTAGCGCCATAAAGACTTCTTTGCTGCTTATTCAATATCACAAAGACCTAAATTCCTGAATGGAAATAGTAAGGCGGACGAATAAAAATCAATTATCAGATTATTCGTACTACAAGGGGCCGTGAGTAATAAAAATCGAGAAACCCCTCCGTAGAAAGGAATTTATGTAAAATCGATCGTAAACTCCAGGATGCTTTCTATATTTACTTCGAAAGATACCTGTTGATTTATTGTACACATCACACAAAATGAATAATAAATGAAAACCGTCCGGGTCGAACAGAAAGGTGCATATAAACTGACAAGAAGCTCTGCCAAGTTTCAATATAGAATTTGTTTAGCTTTATTGACTCAATAAAAATGTTTAAAGGTTATCGAGTGTACACTTTCCCGACACTTTTTTTAAATAACTTTATTTCAATCCCGGATTATTTCCCACGACGAAGGATTAATCGCCCACAACGGATTAGTAATGACCCAGAATCCACGATAGAGAATCGTCATTCATACTGAAAACAGGTTTTGCGGATGCACGGATAATTTTACGTTCAATCGTTTCAGTAATGAACAACGAAAGAAGCATTTCCAGTAAAAAGCATTTCTAACGGAAGTAATCAGCTCGTTTTTCAGTTACAAGTATTCTTTATGCGACGAAAAATACGTTTTTCCTGTAAATAATTATAAAGCTCAAAATGAACACTGGTATTCATTTTAACCTCTATGGAAATTCCTGATGTATTCAGTCCGTTATCTCTCTAAGGCTTCTTACTTTCTCCGCAACTTCAAATCGAAAATACTTTCTTTAATGGAAATCAAATATTTCTGTAGTTGGTGTTTGAGCATTTTCGCTTCAAAACCGCAAAGATTATTAAAAATACCAAAAACGGCTTCCATCCAAATATCTGAAAACTTTTTCTTTTTAAATTAATATTTATTTTAATACGTGAAAAAAATGAATGAAACGATTTAAATCAATGTTATTGTCATTAAAAATGCATCATGACTATTATAGTAGAGATAAATGATATTTAAATACTACATTAAACATTTATTATGTCATAACATTTGATGATTCAAGGAAACCGTTGTGTTTACAGCATGCGAAAAATTCTAATATTTACGTGTATTTGATATAAATTCAGTTCCAACATCTATTTTTGTTGTTTTTTATTGTGTACGTAAAAATTGTTAAGGTTAATGAACTGCCGCCAAAATAAATAGAAAAAAACATGTACTACGACTATTTTTAGAATTCGCTCGTTATCAGTTGGTAATCAAGAGTTTTAATTTTAGAAAACATTCTCAATTCAAGGAAACCGTATTGAAACGACCAGAGATTTGGATTAAATCAAGTGTGAAAATTGGATTGGCTTCGTCTAGATCTAGACTAAAAGGCAATAACCTAGAAATGTCGAAGGCTTCTTACAATTTCGAACGCTGGGCGTCTTTAACGGCTCCCATACATGTTACGGCTCTATAGGTAGACACTTAGCATGCTAATAAAACACGTACGGCACTAAACCGAATCGTTGTATTGTGCTTACACACTTCACAAAAGCAAATTGAATTAGATTTAACGGGATCTGCATATACAACCCGGAGCGCAAGACATTTGCATGGGTTCAATAAAGAACACGAATAACTAAACACAACCAAATTAAGATTTCAAAACCCTAACTAAATCAATTTGATTCATCCGATGTCAAATTAGGTATTTAAAGATCAATCGTGAGTCCAACGATGTAAGATGATTGTGGATGGACGTCAATGCCGTTATAGGAAAATAAAAAAAACTGCACCCTCGATGGATGCGGATTTATGTAATTCAAATTAGGACTTGAATGGACTGCGAAATGCAAGATCCAACCGAGAAGACAATGAAAAACCGGACATTATAATTGACTAGGGTATAGAGATAATGTTAACTGTGGCAAGGTCAGGAATCTGATTATGTAACAGTTTAATCGCACCGCTTATATGGTTCGTATTTTTACATAATAAAAAAAACAAAATAAACAATTTAAAGGAAACTGGAATCTCTGAGAAAACAAGTTATTTACTTTCACCGACCTAAAGAATTCAACCATATTGATTAAAAACCTATTTCGAGATCATAAATTATACCTAAAGACGATCCGAACGTTCACCCTTACCGGGACATTGTGTCGATATTTCTTTGGGAAAATCCTTAAAATAAAAAGAAAAAAACAACAATGTTGATGGCAATTCCATTCTTCATTAGCAATAAAGTTACTGAATCGAATTTGAAATTCCCCTCGTTCCAGAAAAAGACGTCGCCCTAGGATAATGTTTTGCGCGTGAGGTAACATTACATTAATGCAAGAAAGAAGCGTTTCCAAGGGAAATACTCCAAATACAATAGGAATATCTAATATAATTTGTCATGTAAGGTGAATTGTATCTGATCTTGTCATTATTAATGAAAAAACTTTCTCGCCAAGTATAGGAACGACAGGAACATTTTATTATCAAAGGGGCGGATGCATCAGGAGAGTTAAATTCAATATTTCAGACGAGAAGGCAGCCGAGCGAGAAAATTTGAGTGGATTTATTGAGGAGGGTCGTGACATCGTAGCACCCCACTTCAAAGTCTCACGTAATACGAGTGATATCACACTACTATCATGGAAAAACAATGTAATCAGCTTAATGGCATCTTTTGCAATTTTACTGGTCTCACTGAGGTAAAATACTGTTACTATTCAGGTACAAAAACAACTACATATGTAAAAGCTATTTTGTGTACCTTAAGTGTATGTTGATTGTTTTCTGTTTATATGCACACTCATCTAGCAGTTTCTAGGTGTAAGCCATTAATGCATTAGAAGTTTTTCTTAATGCTAATTACACAAAATTACTTTTACAAAGTAGGATTGATCTTAAATTACTAACTACTGGAGGTCATTTGAAACGCGTGCGTTTCCTTGAAGATTCCTAAGACTTTAAATACGAACATATGTTCATATATTCAAATTCAAACGCCGCTGCTTCTTGCTTCAAAACGCTAATAAAAAATTCGTAGAACAAAATAATGAAATCTGGTCTGAATCTCAAATCTCACAAGCAAACCAAGTACACGAAATAAAGTGTAAACAATAATTTATCCTGTTAATAATTCTAAAAGCACTGTATACATATGAAAACAGCGCTAAGAAACGAATTCAAAGACTCTTCTGAAGCAACAACAAATAAAGTAGAATGTTGTTTCGCGAAAGCGCAATTGAAAAAATAAACTGTAAATTACAATGACTAAGTATACGAGTTTAGAAACAAGCAACATACATTTATACGTCGATTGGTTGTTACCCATAAATAACTACAACCTTGGTCGTTCGGAAACCACTAAAACACTTACGAATTTACCAGAGCGAAATTCACGCACAAAATATACATCATACAATCACCACCATCCACACCACCGTATTTCAACAAGGAAAATTCCGTTGAAGTGAAACTCGAAAATTTTCATTCGCAAAATGCGAAAACCTCACTCAGCACAATTTCTAACCGACACGCTCCGACAACATGGCCTCGACTGCCGATTTGGAAATGTGGCAACGTTGCAACGAAAACAACGTTACTGCCAAGCCTCGTTCGAAAGGAGGAGACAGCACAACCGATTCGAAATATGTATAAGGAGACCCAGGGCTATCCTAGCGATATTGAAGTATATAACACATAACGTTTTATCAGCGAATACCACGAGAAATTTATTTTAATTATCTCAAATCTTTGTCTATTTATTTCAAATATGTTTGTAGTACGAGATTTGAATAAAGAAAAACATGTTCAATGCTATTTATGTCGTTTCTCCCTCTTTTTCAAATTTCCCTCCGAATTTACCCGCGTCAAAACACGACCGACGACTAAAATATACGAATAGTTTGGCGGCAACTCTTTCCAAAAATCTCTAAAGATGGAATGCGAAGAATTTGTACAAAATTGACGATCTAGAAAATGAAATTTAATAATAATAAACCTTCTTCTTATCAGACGCGACAAAGATAACTCTGGTAACGGTCCTGGCTAGGTGTTTATTTGCATTCCGATAAATCGGCTTTGGTAAATTACCTACACTGACGTATTGTTAATCGAATTGAAGATACACACAGAAGCGAATTCGTTTCTTTACATTTTAAGTTAGTAAAATTCGATGGCTTCCTCCCTCCACAATCTCTGTCTTTCTTACTCGCAAGCTCCACTGTTTACTTAACGTGGGTTGGAATCTTAACAAATTTTTCTTTTATCGCCTTGTAGCGGGAAATGTTCGAAAGCGCAAAAGGCAAACAACAAAAAAAATGAAAATTACTTCGAGGCCATAAAGGCTTTAAGGTAAAAAATTGTAATTCAAATTACATTGTCAGTATATTATTTTTAAACTCTTGCGGAATATGGGACATCATGTATATAGCATTACGACGAGCCCCACGTGTTTTCTAAATACGTATACGTAAGCTCGTAAGCCATGGCAAAACACGGTGCAGCGTACTGTGTAGTCAGCGAGGTTGCCATTTTCCAGCCTTCTAATCAATAACGGACTAACGTTGGAATATGCTCGCGTAGAACCGGCAACAGTGTTCGCAGTTCTTGCTATCACTTGCCACAAGGGAACTTCGAAACCCATGCCATGGAATATTACGGCGACGTTGCCAAAGCTCCTACCAGAACCAATCGCACTGAAACGCCTTTTCCTATTTCGGACTCGAAACATAATTTAAAGTTATAAAGATTTCGCGTTTGTGGCTGAACCGAGCTACGACATTCGCATTAAATGTTCAACAGGAGATATTATCTAGTCGGCATTTTTGTGCGTGGGTAAATGTTCTTGTTAATTTGGGTATGATTACATTCAGATCACAAATTCATGATATAAAGAACCGCTTGGCAACGCTTAACCATATAAAAGCGTAGAACGTACGAGGGCTGTGAATATAAAGACTACGCTGTTGCCGACCGCATTTTTTGATCGCCCTCGCATTTGAAATTTGATCGCTAATAACTGGTTTATAAAGCCTATTCCTTGATATTCTCTCTAAGCTCCTTAACAAGAATATAACAGAGCATGAGGCCCGTTAGTCGATGTTGAAAACTCCTTTCGTTTAAACTTGAGAGTTTTAACCGTCTCATGGGCGAAAACTCCACTCGAAATCACTTCGCTTGGAAGAGCAAATACGAAACGTTCTTTGGACTTTCGAGTTAAATAAACGGCTTAAAACCCTTCAGTTTCTGCCTTGTTGGCGTAGCGTAGATGAATGAATGATGCTTAATATCTCTCTTTCTCTCTCTCAAAACGGGTAACCTGTTTAAATTATAAAGTTGAGAGAAGACGAGAAGTTGATTTGTTCTAAAACTATAAGAGAATGAAGTTTATTAGCTCATCTAGCAGAAAATGTAGCTTTAACGTTAATTTATTCTGAACTGGTACGTTTGTGACGGTATGCAATGAAATATCTGAGCCATTTTCAAAGTTTCACGACGTAATATAATCGTAACGACAAATCCGGCTATATCTCTATTCGACATACATAATGCATATATTATTTCTTTTACACGGATCATTTCCTTATCATAAATACATATGTAACTTCTCTACTGTTGATATTTTAAATGCTTTAATTTATTTTCTCGAAATAACAGCCGCTAATGAGCTTGAATGAGACAAAAAAAAAGTTGCCAATCAAACAACACACGTTAATTCAATTAAATTGTTTTGATTTACTACGGGGTCCCCGTTGACACCCACACGATGAATTCATAACAAAGCACGTGCTACCGACAAATCGGTCGGATGTATTAACAAAGGTCAAGAGCGTTTCATTTAATTGCATGCCAAAGTATACGTATACAATAACTCCAGGTAAATTTATGTACATAATTTGACATTTCCACTTTGAAAAAACAGACCCCTTTAACCAGCTACGGACGTTTAATGGTCCAACTCTTATCTGCATAAAACAGACATACATCATTCAAAACTTCTACATGATTTTATTTATCGACATTTATATTATTATTGGGTGATAAATGTCAATTATTTCAACGTGACATGTTAATTATTTAGGAGATCCACTTTCTAGAAAGAAAATCTAACTTTTCAAGACACGCTATGAATAGTTACTATTTAACAAGTATTTCAGAACGAACGGTAATAGTTATCCCCAGTTTTTCATTAATAATTTACAAATTTCCAAACAAAATGTTACTTTTTTATTATAAACTTTGAACGAACTACTACTGTGAGAATGTTCCTACTACAAATTAGATGCTGAAACTTCTTTATCAATAACGTAGAACAGTTGGTTCTCAACATGGATTCATTAATAATGCTGTCAATATAACTTAATGATAAATGACAAATTTATTTGTTTTAATGCAGTACTTAAATAGTATGTTCATTACCATAAAATAGTATTAGAGTTTTAAAGGTTTATCCTTATTAAAGTCTTAACCTAGGTTAGTTTAATGAATCTATTTGAAAGTTGAGAGATAAATAGAACGAATAAAAAGTGTGTTTAAGGAAGCAGTAATAAAATAATAAACAAAACAAGTGCTTTTGATTTTTGATGAATATTCTCCATGAACTTTAAGTTATTTTTCGTTTTCTAGGTCATTGCATTGGCATTAAATCCCGTTTTATTACGTAAACGTTCTTCAATCAATTCTATTTAAAGAAAGAGGAAGCGTTGTTTTTATTCGTTACGATTTTTAAATAATTATCCTGACTAATGTTTCCATAATGTCGTTGTTGTTGGGTTAGGTTACGCAGATTTGTACTATCTGATAAATTAACATTCACACTTATAAGGATGTTACGGAACAATTGACTCGCGATGATAAAAATACAAGCATTGGAGTGAAAATCGTAAAATTATCTTGGTAATAATATTTATACTAGTTACTATCGAAAATATATAACGGGAAACAAACTCACCGCCGCGTCTGGTCCATGAGCATTTGGTGTAGTAGGCGGTGGTGGCCGATTAGGGTAACCCTGTGGATGTCCAGGGGGTGGTTGATGTTGATGATTATGTGGTTGAGGACTAGGTGGCATTTGACCTCCGGGACCTGGCCCCGGTGAATGACTTATGGGCGGCTGCGTGGGTTGAGGCGAAGATTGACTTACAGGCACAGAACTAGATGAATTTTGTTGAGGTTGCGACGTTGGAGGTTGACTTGGAGGTTGTTGCGAAGGCTGCGGTTGACCCGGACTTCCAGGACCATGTTGAGAGTGAGGAGACGAAGGTGGAGGTCCACCCGGCCAACTTGTCCGCGAATCGTATCCACTGGGCGCCGATCCAGGACCGCTACCATACGTCGAACAAAACTGCAAATAATTTCAAAAATAATTATATCTTATTGTTGCAAATATTTGAGGTTTAATCGAACAATAAAAAAGCGACTATAGGATAATTCAAGAGTATTTTAAGTCGAATTCCTGCACATTAAAACAGGGACGAAATCGCACTTTAAAATAAACACAAATGTCTGTAAACCGCAAAATTAAACATCTTTCAATCAAAATGCATTTCAAAATAAGAAACGATGATATCAAGGATTTGGGATATTGCTATGACAGTATTTGGCCATTTATTTTACAATGTATTATTGGCAATAATCAAATAGAAATTGCAAAAGTACCTTCTTATGAATATTTAGGTTTAATATAATTTCCAGTTGTTTTCTTGTTAAATATACAAGAAAATACGATATTCACATAGAATATAGGCAACACCTGTTGTGAATACAGTTTCTAGCCAGAACTGAAAATAAATATAAGAGTTTCAAAAGGGTAGACGATTCTAACAGAAATTTTCTCACATGGACAAAATAAAGCTGATATTGAATTTTTACAGACATACAGCTGACTATATTTATGTTGAACAAGATTGGACCGCACGTTTATCGAAAAATTGTATTGAAAGGAAGTACAACTGTTATGCTAATGTGAGAAGCAGGTGAAAAATTATTGTTAAAATGCTGGAAATAAATGTATACGTAGGTGTATGAAAAATACGGAAGTGTTTGGCAGTATGTCAGCTGACTGTAAAATAATAAAGTAGGAGGTATATAATGATATATTAGATCAAGTTCAAGGTCACAATTATTGCGAATAACACCTTTAAAAAATATGAAAAAAGGTTAACGCGTTATCGATGTTTTTGTACCGTGTTATACAGGCCGTTATTTTCATACTTATAGGTAACACTTAAATGAAATTGCATAGGTATACTCAGGGGTCAATATACACATGTAAACTTACACGAAAACCTAAAAATTATTGAAATGTGAATATTCTTGTAACGTCAAAATCGGACAGTTATGTATACGGATATGTTACAAGAAAAATGGTACTAACCGTTTGTTGTTGTCTGTAGGGACTCGAAGGCGGAGCAGGGCCCGGTCCGTAATTTTGAGGATGTTTTTGAGGCCACTGATTATAATGTTGATCTGGATGTGGGTAATTATTTTGATAGCGATGAGGCACAGGGTTAGGATTTTGCAATAACTGATTTAATGTCGGTGTGGGGCCCGAGGGTTGCGAAAGCGGAGGACCCGGTACATAGCGATGCGGCGGCGGCGGCAACTGTTTGGGTCCGCCAAACGGCTGCCGCGGCCCAAACGCGTGATCCGGTCCAGCGGAACCGTAAGGGAACGGATTATAACCGTGGCCGGCTTCCGGCGGTGGCACCGATGGAGCACCTTCTGTAGAATAAGCGTTAGAATCTGGTTGGGCCCCGGGAGCAGCCGCCGATCCTGAAGAAGTATCCGTTTCGCCTTCTAAAGCCCCATTTGGACCCGCGCCGGCGGTCGCAGGGCCCTGACCGGCGGCGCTGGGGACTGCGGTTGATCCACCGCCTCCGTCCTGCCGATATTGACTCATTTTTATGGCGAGGTTTCGCTACCGGTGTTTTTAGCCTTTGTATAGTCGTTGCCAACACCCCGCCGTTATAGTCAACAACGGATATTTATCCTCATTTTGGGAGCTTCTAATGCATCCTGGTCCTTGAAAACACATACTAATATAATCGCAAAAGTCACTTGGTCACTGCATATGTTGCTAAAAAATATCACACAACGTCACTTTTCGTATATTCTAAAACGATAGCCACATCTGACACAACTTTAATTCCGTATCTACTTCAATAACACGAATGGAGGTTATAGCGTTTATGGGTAAAAGTCCGCTTCCTACGCCGTTGCTTTGTCGGCAAATTGTTCGCTTAATATTCCATATTTTCACTTAAATTTTACACCAATCCTTACAAAATCCCTTTAGAGTCACTTTTCTTATCGCAAAGCCTAATTTTAATATCTAGGAACTGAAATATTTGGTGAAAATATACGAACTACTTTTCCTCTACCTCGTACTTTCATCAAAGAGACAGTCGAAACCTAGCGGATGATTCTGTAAAGCTTGACAACTATGACAGCGATATGTTTAGGCGCCAATATCTTCACATTTCAAATATATGGTTCGAATTCCGAAAGCATTTACGGCTTGACAGTAAATGAGCATAAAATTATGTTAATGCTTGTAATTTACTTCTTATAAACATTTAGTTCATAATATATAGTAATCTTGTTACAGTACTAAACATACAAAATGTTTTGTTGTATTTATAAGTTTACTGTTATTTAGTGCTGATTAAATAATAATAGTAAGCTGCCAACAGTGAGTGGAACCTTAAAAATATTAGTTTGATTACTTGTCTATTGTTTTTTGCAAAATTAAATAAAATAGTAACAATATTGTTTAAGCATGGTTATAGTAACTAAATGGTTACTAGCACAATCTATCGTTAAGCTTGTAAAAATTCTTGACAAGTACCTCAAAGTACCTATACCATTTAGTCAAGACTTATTTTAATACTAATCAATTTCTAATTTTTGTATACACTAAATTATAATTTTGATCGTATTATTAATATTCTATTATAAACGAATAGAAAACGAATAATTTTTCATAAAAAAACCGAACTAATTTTCTGAACGTACGCCTTAATCATAACACTGGCTGGTGCCTTGTCACTTGTCACGGACAATTGTGTGACGTTATGGGTATAAGAAATATTTATGTTATGTGTATGTTTATATCGCAATTGTTATTCCTTGGTTCTCATGGTACTAAATATTTTTCTTAAATTCTTGAGTAACTGATTAAGCAAATCACTATATTGTTTTTTTTATTCTTAGAACCATAATGAACAAGGCTCTTTTGTAAAAGATGTGTCAAGTTATAAATAAAATACAAAAATAAACTTGTATGGTTCCAAAGGCCCTTTATATATTCGCAAAGTGAAGTATACAATGCCCAGGACTAAAATGATAGCCAAAATTTGTCCATCGTGTAAAGGGCAGGTAAGTCTGAAATAGACAAACATAAATTAATGTTAATATTAACGTGGGTTTTGCAGGTTCCAGTTGCATGTAAATCATGTCCCTGTGGTCATTTTTTTTACAATGCAAGAAGAATTGCCAGAGAATTTGCCATGGAAGCTGATTACTTAAGGAGGACAGCTAGAGTGCGTAGAGAGAAACCAAATTATTATGATGCATTAGAATATGACAAACACATTAAAAAGGTAATTTACCTAATTTAACATGTAATACATAAATCTGATATTTCTCAGAACCCTTGGGTTTTCCGGAAATAGTGTCAAGACTTCTGCTTCATCTAATAGGAGTGACGTAAAATAAAACTCGTTTACTATTTTTAGTTAAAGAAACGATTAAGTGAGTCTAAAGTGGAAGAAGAAGATGAGGAGGAGGAAATTATAGACAAAAAAGAAACGAAATTAAAAAGAAAAACAAAAAAAGTTGAAGAGGAAGATGAAGACGATCCAATGGTAAAATTAACACCTGAAATGATTAGTCATTGTAGTATGATCCTTGATAGTCTTAATAGCAAAATGAAAATTGTAACATGGAAGCCCAAGGATTAATTATAACTACATGTTACTTGATAATTATAATTGTGGGGAAATCACTTAAGAAATTAATTTATGTTAATTCTTGTTAATCATAGAGATTGAAGCAAAAATGTAATGGAGGTAATCAAGGTTCACTATTGAAAAAAAAGACTGAGTTAAACAAGAACTTCCCTATTTGTTATAATTTTTTCTCCATTGGGAAATCTTGTCAGATGTATTTACTTAATTTACGTTAAAAAAATAATAAAGGATCTCGTATTGTCTGCATTACATTTCAGTTGCATTACTTAATGAATTATCAAGAGGCTGGATTATATTTTTTATTTACATGGAAGTTAAATTTTATTTTTTACTGTTTTTAAATGTATTTTTATATAGAAAACAGCATTTATTTGTTTGTCAAGTGTAGCGCGTAGCCATAAATTCTCATACTATCAATCAAATCAAAGCCATTTACCAATTTTATTCTTGCTAGAAGTCCTAGTAGTTGGAACCTGTAATGGTAATTTAGTTCCTAATTTGTATATATGTATTAGTTTCTGTAAACATTGTTGTTATTTTTGTATTTATAACTGTAAGCTTTATTTGAATCATCTGGGTCGAAAACAATCATTTTCTTTACCTATATGTACTAGGAACGTTACATATTTTTTGGTGCTATGTTATATGTAATTCCAAATCAGTTGACTATTTTTAACGTTGTAATGAAATTGATTGCTTTTTGTTACATTTGGTGTTGTTCCGCATTTTACAATAATTGTAAACCAGATGGGAAATCATGGGAAAACATATTCGCAATTCTGTGTGTATATACTTAGTACACAAATAGTTTTTGTATCGTATATGTAAATAAATTTGTGTATATATTGAATATACGAGGCGATATTAATATATTCTAGGCCTAATGTACAAAAAATGAAATTTCGGATTGAAAATTATTATTTTATGACACATAGTTCAATATACTTTGGCCCGGAGCGCTCCCAAATCTGCCAAAAAAATGTCCTCTTGATCTGACAAATCACCTTTCCATAGCTCTAGTCACTTTCGCATTGAAAGAAAAATGTCAACATTTTTAATTTTCTTTCAATTTAGGATAGGTCCTGAAAAAGCAGAACATGGCTATGCATCAGAATAGTTATGTTTCATCGTAAAAGGAGCTGGCATATTGCATGAATTTAGCATTGTCTTATTATTAAACAACAATTTGGAATAGAGATATTTCGATGGAGTTACAACTAAAAACCCCAATTCGTTAAGTTTATTTATGCTCAACTTACATGCTGACGTGGTGTCTTATAAAAACATTATTCCTTTTGTATATGGCCTTGTTATTAACGCTGCGTAATGTTCTCCTGTCATAGCATTTCGCTTTTCCAAGTAGGCGGTAAAGATGACTTGCTATAACTACTTCAAAACTTAACGTATTTTACCTTTTAAATAGGTCCAAAGAAAACAGTCGAGACCCGTTAAATTCGGCTTACGCGGAAGATAATTAAAATGGTTCTGCACGAAATAATGCATTCTCCGAAGACCTCCGGCAGAGAACAATTGTGTCCCTTGCAATACGGGTTGTAACTCTATTTTTTTAAATAATTTTTGTGGATAGTTTGCTGACTTTAAAAAATGTTCAATGTAATGAACTGTGTTGATGACCATCACCGGCTGGTTTCTCGAAGAAATAAGGCCTAATTGTAATTAACACGTCATGTTTCTAACGAATTGTATATTGTGTACCACATATTGTATCGTTTTGCTTATAAAAGTTAAAATGGAAATAAGGTTTACCGCTTATTTTCAAAAATAGCGATTTTATTCCGTTTTTTGTCGTGGTGTAATATCATAATGAAACCATTGCTGGGAGTACGTCGGCGTTAACAAGTTAAGTGCCATGAGAGGCCAACGTGGACTCAGATATAAAAATTACATTCGAGCCGCGTGAGTCCGTCGTTGACTTACATATTACTGCAACACAAGGTGATGCGTTACTCCATATTATGCATTACATGCGGCTATTTTACTTATTTGTCGTTATAAAATTAAAGATAAAGTATATTTGAGTCAAAAGGAATTTGGAATATACTTATCCTGTTAATTTTTGAATTTTATATGAGAACATGTGCAATATGGCCAAGTTGTGGCAAGTTTCACCTTGTTGACGTTTCCGGACTTTTTCTATACTCTTCCGTATTCGTGCAGTATTTTCCGTTGTGTACGTCTTATATGGTCTATATGGTACCACGAAGGTTTCCTATTTCCAGATTGTTGGCACTGAAGCCACAAATCGCGCCTTAAAATATCGATAATATAGCTTTTTTATGTAAACAGTACAACAAATACTATATTGCGACACAAAAATACAAGTGGGTCATACTATCACATCAAAATTACAATAAAATTCGTCTGAGAAACCTCTATATCACATCTTTGTTATTATCAATTTTGTTGCTGAAATAAGTTGGGTTTAATCGCTGTCTGGACATCTTATATGCCAATGCTTCTTGGTATCTCTGTTGCCTTGAAATAATAAAAGTGGTAATCGCTTTAAAACGTTTATAATGATGAAATCTCTTTAGGAACTAGTACATAAGTATAAAACTAGGACTAATGATAAATTAACTTACAAAACATACTTTACTATATTATGTTGTAGAAAAATATAGCTTTTCGAATGACTTTGATATAACAAGATGTAATTTTATTTGTACCAATTATTATGACGGATATAATACAAATTTCATTGCTTGTAACAAGCAAATAATTACATTATTTACTAATACAATTTGTCCATGAAATAATGACTTTTCTAAGTCATTAAATACATATATTTTAATATAAAAATTCTTATTACTTGCAATATATTAAAATAGCTCCCTATATTTAAATCAGTCAAGAAGAGCCAATATTAAGGAATTATTGTGATGTAAAATGTACGTTATTAAAAAAATATAATTGAAAAAAATCCCTTAAGTAGATAATAATGCCCAGTATCTCATCATCTAAAGCGAGTATTTTTAATTTTCATCTTCTTGGTCTTTTTCATGAGATTTGGCAGCATTTTTTTTGTTAATGCAAGGTACCATACTCCATAAAGAAGCGCCTACAATTAAGATAATACCTAAGCTACAGAATAACGAAACAAACGATTCTGTAGCTTCAAACCATATTCCACAAATGGGAGGTCCTACGAGTTGAATAAGACCATTTACAAATAAAGAAATACCATAAGATGATTGTAAACGCTCTTCGCCTAATAAATCTGCCATTACTATAGCTGTTATTCCAACGTAAGTTCCCGACGCTAAACCGAAAACTGCACAAAAACCACTTATAACCCAGTAATTTCCAAAGAAAGGCATAAAAGCTAATGATATTCCGGATATTATGAGACCACTAACAAAATACCAAGATTTAGGGAATTTAGTTAAATCGGAAAGGGCTGAACCACCAATTCGACCTACTAAATCTAGAGCACTTACTATAGACAATAAAAGAGCTCCATGGTTTTTATCAAAGTCAAGATTTTTGGCATAAGATGGCAGCAATATTATAAAGTTGGTGTAGCTTACAGCATTAGTGGCATTCGAAATTAATATAATTAAATAGAGAGGATCTTTTAACAATGAAATATCAAACAATTTTACTCTCTTTGGCGGTTCCTCTTGGTCTTCAGTTTGCTTTGCCAGCCTTCCTTTGGTTGATCTTAAACTAAAGGAACTTGCAAAAATTTCTGGTTGTAATGTTAAAGTGCTTCCATGGTATGGAGTGCTCACGTATTTAAACGAACTAGTTGAGGGACTTCGTTTCGGTGCTGCTAAAAGTTTTAGAGTTTATATACAACCAGTATGGTAACAATAATAAATATACCTGATCGAGCCGTACGTCTAGAAGTAGGTAATTTTCCTTGCGAAAAGAAATCCGAAGTTCCAATACTATTCTGGGCTTCTGGGACAGCGTGTAAAGCAACATTACTAAGAGCATGACCATTTTGTTTGGATCCTGTATAACCCTGTTTATATTTCATAACTTCATGTCTTCCAGTAGGAACGCTGATTTTTCTTTCCCTTTGGGGACTTTTTATATTTTGCACCGCCGCACTGGACACGCTTCTATTAAATCCAACATCTGAAACGTCGCTTTGTTCCAGAAACGAATCGTTATGTGGAATTTGGGGCAAGGATGTCATACTATCTTCACTTATAATAAATTTGGTTCGTGCCTCTTCTTCAGACTGTAATTCTTCATTCTCGTTTACTTTCTTCATATGATTTTCTACTGGATTGTAGAACAGTGCGGCCATGAAGACGTTCAAAGTAATCCCTCCCATAATCAAACATGCTCCTCTGTACCCGTAAGTAACCAAAAGTATACGTAAAAGCGGTGGTAATAAAATGGAACCAAATGCGGATCCAGATATACAGATACCATTAGCTATACCCCTACGTTTTACGAAGTAACTGGTAACAATATATACTGTAGGAGGGAAAGATAATCCCGCTCCACATCCTACTAGAACTCCATAAGTGATATAAAGAAAGGGCATAGATACGGCCCAGAAACTTAATATCATACCCCCAGCTGCGCAAAAGCCACCCAAAAACGTGACCGTTCTATAAGAATACTTAACTGATAAAATACTGGATAAAGGCCCTAAAATTTATTTTTATTAAAGAGTACTACAATACCATAATCTAATATAAATAACTTACCTAGAGAACTATATAAAAAATAACACAATGCCGGAATCCACATTCCTTCAGATGGAGTGGCTTCAAAAGCTTCTTGAAACTCCACCAAAAGTACTCCAAACGATTTGATGGTTCCAGGAACCAGAATATTAACGAGTGTAGCTCCGAAAAGCACCAGCCATCCCCAACCTCCATCTGGGGGGACTAGCTTCCATTTTTCCGTAGCTTTTTCATTTCTTCTTCGGTCTATTAAAATCAACAC
>JABRWK010000407.1:8997-35261 GCA_013372445.1 Hypothenemus hampei | reverse complement strand
GAATGCTGCGGTCTGGAAACAGAAAGGAAAATAAGAATAAACAAAGCAAAGAAGTTGCAGGAAAAATTCAAATCGCAGTTCTCAAAAACTATTGAAACTTCATCAAAAACAATAACGGATTCATCAATAACATTTGAAAATTCTCAAAACTTATTTGATGACTTTCAGGTAAATTAACGGTACAGAGGTTTATAGTTATTTAATGCAATGACAATTATTCAACATATTTTTCTATCTTTTAAGATAACTTACGAAGAGTTAGAAAAGCTCGAAAAATCTTTGGTTCTTTCTTCTGAGAAAATGAATTGCGAAGAATTAAAAAAGCCTGAAGAATCGTTAATTTGTTCGTTTGACAAAATCAATTTCGAAGATTTGAATAGGCTTGAAGAATGCAAAGAGTTGGAAAGTGGGAGTGGTGAAAAATCGTTAGTTGACAAGAAAAAAAAGAAAACGTATTTAATTGAAATTTTCATTAATTTTTAATTTGTTGAATCCGTTATTGTTTTTGATGAAGTTTCAATAGTTTTGGAGAAATGTGATTAAAAATTTTGATAAACATTTTTAGTTTTAGTGTATAAAACAGAATAAAATGTATAGCGTGTGATCTGGGTGTGTGAATCTTTGTGTGTTACCCGAGCGGAGCCGGGTTTCCAGCTAGTTCTTAATAATCATAAAAACTCAACTGAAAATTTTTTTTTTGAGTTGTCGTATTTCTTCTGCGAAACTGATTTTCTGAGATCTCTACAATATTCGAATGATAAAAACTACGCCAAATTTTAAATTCAAAATTAAGTAAAAAAAAAATGAAAAATCACTCATTGTATAAAGATACATTTATTATTTGCAACGTGTTCACAAATGTACGTAGAAGATAGTTCAAAATTTAACAGAAAATAATCAAAAATACATAAAAACTCTAAATACTATATTAATTTAACTAACATATATACAAAATTTGAAATAAAATATTGTCGTACTCAAAACGAGTTATTGTGCATATGTAATTGAAAAATAGCAAAAACATACCATTGAATGTTCTAAATAAAATGACAGAAACCAAACGAAATGCATGTTAAATTGAGCTTTTTGAACATACACCTGTTTACACAAATTTTACAGCTTAAATAAGATAGCAGCCAGATGCAATTGAAAGATTCAACATCGATAACATGGTCGTAACGTTCAAGGGAATTGAATCGAAAGTATTGCACAAGAAACGTGTCGTGTAAGAGCAACTAATAAGAAACTGTACACTTTCGTCTAATTTAAATATTATTATTACATAAAACTATACAAAATATAGGTACCTTAAAATATACATCTACACATTATCACTTTACGTTTTTCGTGAGATTAAACACTGCAACAGGTAAAGAAGTTTATGATGGTAGTGGGCTAGATGGTACGCTAGTAGTAGACGTTTTGATCCATTAACACGGGAATTATAGGTGCTGTTATTGAAAGATTTGAGCAGGAGTTTTACATTAAATTCTGTGTAGCAACTTAACCAATAATAGTTTTAATTAAAGTACTAAAAATCACGTTAAATATGGCAGATAGAAGTATAAAAATCATACATTTTTCACTTAATACCTTACATAAGTAACCCGAAAAGACGTTTAACGTCATCTGATTCAATTAAAAATCTTCTCGAGTGTTTTTGTTTGATATTAGAGACTGTGCAGAGAACTTCTTCCTTCCTCTTTAACCTAAACGATTCTAGTATGTATCAAATACTCATTGTAAAAAGCTAGGTACCTACGACTAGCTTACGTCAGTACAACTAAGGGCAGTTTTGGGTTCTTTCATCATTATGTTCAAAGTAATTTTGTAAAATACCACGATTCTACCTTACATATTGTAAGCGACGTAGATGGGGTCCAATTGGTCGGCTAAGAAACCGTCCCTTAAGTGCATCCGTTGTTTTTCGCCTCTGGAATTGATTGGCACCACTCCAGGATCCACAACCACAACGACTCCAACAATCAAATGATGTTCTTCCAGAACAGTATTCGTTACTAGTGGTACCAAGTCAAGAGCTTCGCTTTCGTTCCCATCCAGTTCCACTACGACTACTAGAAGATTCGTCCAAGTAAATACGGCACTGAAAATTGTAAAAATTATTTTCTAGCTTTGAAAGAGTAACCGTGAAAGGATTACCATTCGGCAATCTTTTTATGACACCTGAGAACCGAATTTTCAATATCGATGGGATGATATCGCATTCCCCTAAGCATAATTGTTTCATCTAGAGCTCCAACAACAAATACTGCATCGTGTAACTCGGGCGAATCGGTTGGCACCAGGTGATGCGATGAACCTACCGATTCGTTGTCGCTTTGGTTCAAAATTGTTTCTTCTGTACAGTTCCTTTGATAATAACAACATATTGAGCCTTAAATATTCAATACAAAACAAATTAATTACCTCTCAATGCCTTCAGTCCTCCTTAAAAAGCCTAAATAACCGGTTCGGGCATACACTTCTCCAGTGTTACCCGTGACTAGCCTCGCGTTAAAATGGTCCCCGTATTCGGACTCATCCCCGTATATCGTAAAGTAACCGCTTGCGTTATGTCCGCTCTGTACCCAAATTTCTCCAAGATGTGAATCACCACATTGTCCTAAAATTTTCAAATTAGTTTAGTAAATATAGGATCGATTATCGTTGATTAATTTTTTTAAGTATCAGATATTCGCATACCTTTTGATTCTGGATTGGCTATAATAACCTTCACTCCTGGCAGTAATTTTCCACTTTCAATAAGACAAAGACTATGGGGACTGCCACGTTCCACCAAACTGACTCTGTCATTTCTCAATGCCCTTAAATCCACATAAACTGTTGAAGGTTCGGGACTTGAAGCGCCTTGAAGACATATCGCAACGTTCACCCGACAACCGAACGAGGTCGATACAGCCCTGGGACTTAAACCTTGAAAAAACGCCGCAAAATTGAATAAAATCTTTTTGAAAAATGTTATTATATTCACGAACCTAATGCACTAAACAGTTTTGAAAAACTACTCGTCAAATTAATTCTAGGCCGTTCTTCGCCGACAACAACGCACGTTCTCACACAGGCCAAATTTACTCCTCTGGTTTTCAATTGACTCACTGAAGAGCCCAAACCTTTGGTGCACAGCTCCATAACGCCATATGAACAAAAAGTGTCCCTTACTTTGTATTGAGACACTGCGGTCAGCCAAAGTGATGGATTCACTTCTACTTCAGAAGGTGGAATGAGAATGGAATGATGTCCCGAATAAATACTACTTAAACACCTGTGAAAATATAATGTGTGCTTTACCTTTCAGATCATATAAAAATTGTCGATGTTTACCATAAAGCAAATCCTAAGCCACAATAAGGATCTAAACACAGTGCTATATGTCGACTAGGATACAATTCGCAGGCCAATTTCATGCTTTTGCATAGATTAGTAACGGCGGCATGGGACATCTTAATGCCAGCTAGCATTCCAGTGGTCGAGACACTAAAATCAAGGTAGGCCAACATTTCGGCAGTTGGTGCTCGGTAAACGACTGGCAACTTCTTTTTAGGCATATCGTCTGTATCTAAAATAACGGGCCACGACTTGACGTCCACTACGTTGCTGGCTTCTTTCGAGCGAAGCAACTTAATCACAGCCTGAATTGAGAGCACCAAGACCGATTTCGACACGTCCACAATCATCCTGACTGTAGGTAATGTCGTTTGTAGGTTTTGGGGATGTGGAGGACGTATCGTAACTGGAACCTGAAATCCGAAAAGTTAAATTTACATATTTATAATGGCAAGTGTGATACATACAGCTCCAACGTATAAACAGCCATAAAAGGCGCAAATCAAATCAAGACCTGGAGGGAAAATGAGCGCCACATGATCACCGGTATTAATCCGCCCCTTTTCCACTAACAAATTCCCTATTCGTTCAGCTTTCTTGTGTAACTCAGAGCAAGATAAGACTTTAGCCACTGTTCCTTTACTGTTTAATAGAGTGAATAAGACATGATCAGAGGTGCTTTGAGCGCGCCACCGTAGGATTTCGGCAATCATTTGTTGCTAAAACAAATACATTACAAACAGTTACCTTGATTATAATTAAAGAATAAATACCTTTTTTGAGGATTCGTTGTCTTCCTCCACAAGACCGCCGACTTCTCTACCTTGGGCGCTTGCCAGCCGATTGCCCTGGACAAGATTGCCCACGATCACGCTCGCGGGGCCCACGTCTGAAACACAGTCGCTTGCTGAAACGCACAGAAGGACGCGGCGTCACTCAAAGCGAAAGCTAATGCCGTGTGATTGGTGAGGGTTAGTGCGAGGCATTCGCATTGCATGTTTTTGGCAAAAGATCAACATAAGAAATAGCTTTTTCTTGGCTCAGTGACCCGTCCTTATGGTTCTTGCAGCTCAAATGGTTAATTAAAAAACTCTAACCGACACCAGACACTCAAGACATGTGTTATTAGTAAAAGTGGTTGTGCTATACAGGGTGTTACTTGCACATGTTATCTTACATTAGCTTTCTCAAATTTAAGTAAATTAACTTTAGATTCCTTAAGTTTAAGACTTGGTCAAAAATTGAACATATTTTAGAAACACCCCGCATAGAAATATAGTGTCTTACAAGGTGTTGCCAATAAGTAATTGACATTAGTCTGTTTTAATTAAGAGAAAATAGAAGAAAATACGAAAGGACACCTTGTAAAAAGTATTTATTCACCATTGTTACCTGAGTGCACTTCTCGTGGCTTAGGCAAGTTCGTAACACAAGTATGTGGACACATTAAAACATTGGCGGGATGGAGAGCGCCCTCCAGAAAACGTCGTTTCGTTTCCGATAAGTGAATACCGCCCAGAGGTGTCTTAGGAAGATAATTTGGCGGGACGAGTGCCAGACAATATATGCCAACCTGATGAATCGAATCGACTGCTTGAAGCACCCGCGACATCCATTGGAAGGACTGCAAAAGAGAATCATGTATAGAAAGAAAGAAAACATAGTGAGATCTATATTACTTCTTCTTCACTGCAATCAGGTCGTTGTTCTGCTATAACGCATATCCTTTCATCTCTTAAAACTCTTATACTAAATACGGCGATTCGTCCTCTATAAATGAATTTCATTGGTTCGACTGCCAGTACCGTTGCTATGATATCGTCTGCATTGTGTTTTCTCCCTACAAAAATATTAATTTTCTAGATAAAACTAATGAATTCATCAAAATGTGTTACCTGTAACGGTCATTAATCCATCTCTAGAACCACAAACGAATACTAAACCACCCGGACCAAGAAATCCGAGTAAACCGCTTCGAGTATATTCAGCATCTGAAATTGGTTTTCCATCGGTACCAAGAGGTTGCACCTAAGAAAAATTAAGTAGGTAATAAATATTAAATATTAAATTATTTAAAAGAAACAAACCTTGAAAGTGGTGTTGCTCAAACCTGGCAGACCCCAATATTGCGTCCCTGTCGCTCCAGAATTCACACAAATCTCCCCGACTTCATCTGTTTTACACAGATACGACGGTCCTTCCATTTTCACCACAATTATGACACATCCAGGCATAACCTATGAAATTTTTTCTTAAATTTTTTAAAGACTTTCTTCAATGAAAAACTGACCTGTCCACAGTCTTGTAAAGTTAAGGACGTTAAACTATTTTCCTGATCGACCCTAACAACACCATAGCTGAGCCCTTGCATAGAAAGTACTCCTCGTCCAGTAGCGTTCACGCCAGCTCTTCCAGGTCTTCGCACAGACACCTAAAATAGTAATTTTTAAGCAATATATTACTTTTTACTGGTAAAACTGACTGTTAAACATTCACTGGAACTGGCACAAGGACAAATTGCATCCGGCCGCAGTCCTTTGGCTTGGAATACCGATAAAAATTGATCACAGCTGCTCAATGACCATGGATTCGCGCCGTCCGCAACCAATAACATCCTTAAGGAGCTCAAATTGATGTCTTTGTGATCTTTGGTGGCTAACAGACCCCAATGGAGATCCCTGGATTTAACTATTGCCACAGAAGCGCGATATTTCGTGATCATTTGCATCCAGCTGGCGGGATTCGCTTTCATTAAGGCATAGGGAATGTAAATCACGTGCATGCCATTTAGGACGCTCGTCAATACCGAATGCCACAACCCCACCTGTAGTTTAGCGATTTTTAATGAAATTCCAATTTTCCTGTTGAATTTTCTATACCTCTCTCTTAAAATCCAAAACACAAACCATATTTTCCCCTTCCGTGTAATTACAGGCCATTGTTAACATTCTGCAATGTTGGACTATTGCGGCTCTGGTAATCGTCACCCCCATTACCGAACCGTCTCGATCCGTGGTATATTCAATGTACGCTGGGGTTTCATCAGTTAATCTAAAAATAAAAGGAAAAATTAGGTCGCTTTCCAGGTTAATTATTTAATGGGAATAGGGTTTCGGAAGCGGTAATAGACTGCATTCGAAAATCATTTATTAATAGCGGGCTCTGGGTACATTTTGGTTTATTAATATCGAGAAAAATGAAGGGCGCGTCACTATTCTAATTTGAGTTAACGGCAAAAAAAATTACCTGGGTTGTGGAGTCCAATCCCTTGGAGTTTTCGCAAGATGCTCAGTGACAAACCAAGTAAGTTTAGGCCATCCTTTAAATTGTAACACTTCCCCCGATGTCGTCTTTGGCAATCCTTTAAGGCACGCTTCAGAAGTCAGTGCAACCTGAAATTTAACCCATTTAAATTTTAAGACATAATATTGATTTTCTACCATATACCTGTACTGCACAACTGCCAAGAAGAAAGCCGATCTGCAAAGATCCTGCATCCCGTCTGGTAAGTGGTACCTCAATCGGTACCGGCACAATCCCAGCTTGAATACATCCATAGTATGCACATAGGAAATTAATGGGATCGTTGTTTGGATAGACTAGAGCTACTCGATCACCAGATTTCAGGCTAGTATCCCCATTTTTGCTGAAGGATTTCGTCAAAAGAGCATAGGCTATTTTATGAGATCTACTCAATAGTTTGCCTACAAAAAGAGCAAAAAATTGAGCATTTTTATGCGATTCATGTGTTAGCAAGAGAAAGCGAAATAATTTCTAGGAAATGGCGAAAACGTGTTGCATAATTCAGCGAGGGCGAGAAAAAAAACAGCGTCCCTCATTTTCAGCACTGATTTTATTACGAATGATGGAGGAGAAAAAGGACGATTTTTCGACGCAGTCTCGTCATGTTTTGTCACAGAAATCGAACTAAGGGTCATAGTACTCGTAGTGAAATTGGTGTTAATGAAACGGTAAATATTCAGTGTAAATTTACTTCCACACTATGAAACAAAGACCTTTAATTTCAACGTTAAACTTTCAGTTTTCAAGCTGAAGTGGACGTTACAATTTAATTACTTCATAAAACCTCCGCTCTAAATAATAACTCTGTTTTATTCGGTTTTTTTTGCTTCGTTTTATTTTTAATTTTTCAACGCTACCTATAGTTCCAAGAAACTTATGATGAAGACTAAAAGTTGTGTAGTCTTAATACCGTTAATGAAGCTGCAATCAACGTTGTGAAAGCTCGAATCTTCTAAATAAAAAAATAGTCATTTACCAAAAGTTAATGTCGTAGTTAATTTTCCATTTGGATCTAGAACGGTTGCGACGGGTGCCTTGAAACTTGCGTTCCCGTATCGCAAAATGGCAGCTTCGAGACTCCTCGGCAATCCTGAAGGAATCGTCAGCTGCTCACCCACGGCTGGAGACATGCAACTGCCTAAAAGTCAACATTAGTTTTGGCACGATTTTTCTAAAAAAAACAACACAAAAACCTTCAGGTTTTGGAGCATTTGGATCTTTAGGATTGGCGGCAAGTTCCAATTCTATATCGTCATCTTCGTAAAACTCAGGTAGTGGTCGTCTTTTTGGTCTTTTCAGGGTGTTAAGAAGTTGCTGAATTTTTGCAGAAACCTATGTTAAAATAAAAATAACAAAAAATATTGAATCAAACTTTTTGCCCTACTGACCTTCCATCGACCGGTTCCAGTACCCATAGTACCATCTTCAGAAGCTGAAGATGTGTATCTGTTTACTCTGTCAGCACCAGTACGTCTACCACCCTGAACCGTATTATTTGTCACATCTGGAGGCTGAGAATCTAAAAATTGACAAACTAAGCTTCAAATCTAAATAGTGAAGTATTCAAATTACATGGTCTAAAATTTTGTAAAATGTCGGTAATATCGGTGATCTCTTGTTGAGTCCTGCCTCGTTGGTCAGTCCATAAGGGTGGCGGTGCTCGTGGTCGCCTTTGTAAAGGAGGCGGGGAGCCCGCGCTCGAAGTATCACTCGGGGGTGGCGGTGGGAATCCATGATGACCCCGGTCTCCTCCGCTGCCGCCTCTCATTATCGCTTTTTCTCTTTCGGGAGTGCTTTCCACCGTTGGGCCCTCGTCATTTGCCAAGCTATCTTCGTCCGAGGAAGATTCTGCTTGCGAAGAAAATGTCAGTGATTAATAAGGCGCTGAATCTAAATTTCAAGTGATGAATTATTATTTTTGATAAGAAAGACGCGAATTACGTGCTGCACTTAGGCCAGATAGGTGTGCGTATGTGCGAGGTGAGGCAAGTTCACGACTATAACCAGTACCATAGGTTGACTTGCTGAAACTGGTTCTGAAATCTTTATTGAGAAAGGAGAACATGCGGAAAAAACGTCGAGAAAAGACGTGAGAAGAAACGAGCGGCGACCGTCAGAGAAAATCTTCTCTTCCTTTAACTTCTAATTAGTTCGAGTAAACAACATTCTTTGACTTTTTGTTTCGAACTCCATTAAACTTAAATTTTAATTAAATATTCACGTCTAGAAAAGGAGAAATGCCCGAACAAGTGTAAAATAGTAATAACATCAATACAAACGCAGTCCAATTGTAGAAACTCGACGATGATCATGGCCAGGGGCAAGGATGAGTCACAGAAAAACAGCTCATCTGTTGAATTTTAGGCAATCGATTTGCATTTCAATAAACACCCCATTTTACTTGGGGCCATTCATGATCTTGTTTGTCTCTTCCACGTCCATTCGAATAAGAAAAGAGATTGTTTAAGTGATTTTAATCTGAATCAACTTTTTTTTAGTACTATACAGACTGAGATAGTAAAGAGTAGCTCATACTGGTCGAGAACTATCGATAATTTGAAATATCGAGTACCTTCGGTAGTTCATTGATAGTCACAATAGTTTATTACAACACACAAGACAGCAAAAAACCCAATGATTCTTGATATTCTTTAGGATTTTTTTTATGATTCGACTTTTAGATGTAGTAATACTGGTAACTCATGTAAAAATTGATTTATAGTATTTTTCAATTTTAATTAAAAAAATTTTATTTGCACTAATCGTTCTCTGATTCTGTTATTTCAGTTCGTGTGATCCACGAAAAAGAGACCGTCATATAAAGTAATATAAAATATGTCGAATTATCCATCATATCATCTTATCAATTTCCATCTTAAAGACATATACAGAATGTCCCAGAATTATTCGACTACCTTAGAATTCTCAAGCCGTAAGGGATATTTGAATAAAAATAAAAAATAAAAAATCATTTTACAGAAAATGATTCAAATAACATTTCCTCTTCAAGGGAACACTTTTAAAAAATATATCAAAGCTTTTTGACACTCACGAAGTAGGTAGATTGGAATAAATTCTCCTCTATTTATCAATCGATTTTAAAATCAAAAATATATAGGGATATTTTTTCTTACACTTTATCATTTGAAAGCCGATCTAATTTATTGGACTTTAAGATTATCCAAAAAAATACAGGGTGTATCTATGATATTTAAAAAAATGCATATCTGGTCAATTATAACACAATAAAGTTATAGAAATAATTTGTCTCCATCTTATATGATTACAACGTCGAATTCTCTATTAGAATTAAGTAGCTCATATAGGATAACACTGAATCTGTAGATATTTAAAAAATATGTATAGAGGGTTCACTTTCAAGTAAAGACCCATATGTATTTTCAAATTTAGTTAAAGTCACAGTTATACTCGTTCCAGTTTTTAAAAAAACCTTCATGTTCTTCACATTCCTATGATAGAATGAAAGTACACGTGTTCAGTTTACAATCGAAGTCCTGATTTTCGGCTTTCTATGTTCGTAAAAGTCGATTCAAATAAAGTAGGTAAGCAAATCGTTTGTCACGGTACACATTTTCTATATACTATACATATTTTTGCTATAAATCTTTAAACGGAGTAATTCTAAACGAAGTTATTCGCAATTTAAGAAGGATATTTCGTTGCGTAAACTAGAAATTTTAAATGCGAGATGTATGAGGGAGAACACACCTTCTTCTTTTTCACGAACGTCAATATGGAGTCTCGAATTTTGTAACACGATAATGCGAGACGAGAGAAAGTAAAACGTATTTGATGACGAATCAGGCCAGAATACAGAGACTGAAGGAAAAAAAAAGGTTTATATATTTGCAGTGCCCGTGCGATAGGTACTACTACTACTGGTCTAGAACCAGACCGCCTTAATAATCACTTAATGCTCGATGAATTTTCAGGTGGTCTGTTGATAATTCCAACAAGAACCATTAGAAGGTCGATGATATATTGCAACATTGTCAAGTGAATGAATTTATTATATTGTTCGGTGCTATTCAATAGGGCGTGAAATTAGATAGGGATATATTGTGGCTTAATATTCTTTAAAATTCCTATTGAATGACAATTTTCCATTTTCCTTTGTAGTGTTTTTTTTTCTTTACTTTGATAAAATCTCATAATTAAGCGAGTTTCGTTTTAATTGCCAGCGCAACATTTCAATGCCGTTTTTGCGATAATGTTGAATGTTGATTTTAAACATCTCGTTAAATTAATATAATTTTAAATTACGCACATTTAATTGTACATAATTGCGGAATAATAGAAAAAAAAAACCTATTTTTATAAATGAACAACATTGACTGAATTACATATCTGTAATTTAAAACCAATGAATGTTTATTTTTCTGGAAAATAGTCTAACGTGATTCTCCACTCATTCGATTTTGTTAACAAAAATACATGTATTTATTATATTCTTAAGTTCAAAAATGAGCTGTCGCATTGTTCTGAATTCACCACCTAAATCAACAATCACCAGGGCTATACGATAAGTAAATATCTTTGACCTATTTTTTAGCATGGTCTTCGTTTAGTTCAGCAAAATTAAGAAAAGGGTGCTCAAATGTATTGAAAAAAAAACCTGGAATGGTCTACAAAGGGATTTCGTTTTTGCAAGATAATCCCTAGCACGTAAGGCGAACAAACTTAATGATTTGGGGTTCGTATTTCCTCATTCACCTAATTGAGCTTCTTTGCCGATTATTTTTGTTTTTGTCTAAACTGAAAAAAAGTGTAAAAAGGTTCGAAAATTTACTGCTAACAAGAACGTAATTGGCGCTGTACAAAGGGTTTTAACTATGTAAAATTTGACAAAGTTAATGACACGCTATAAATCAGTTACATCAACTGTCGGTAAATACGTAAATATCATACAGCCCCCGTACTTGCCTTAAAGATAAATTATAGATCCTGTGTTTAAAAAGCAAGTTACAAACAACGGCAAATATAAATAGCATTTGCTCTCTCTTTCTTTCTGTCTCCTCTTTCTCTCTCTCTCCCATCGCATGGGATATCAATCAAACAAAACTTATCGAGAAATATAATACTTAAATTAGAAAAAAATTGAAATTGGGCGACAAAACACACCCTCAGAACCAATATTCTGCTGAAATTATCGCGCTTAAAATAAAAGGAGTGGTTCTAAGGTGATAATGATAAAAGTCTATTGTGAATGTGATCGCACCATTCAAAAAATACATACATAGATACAACATACATACATACGTTTTGTTGTTTACACCTGTGAGTGGGTCCGGAAGAAGAGGCCACTTAGACGTCTAACAAGCAAGAAAAAACACAGGAAATATTCCTGTAAATCAACGAAAACGCGAAACGTAAACATGGGAGTCGTTTCAGTTTACTTCTTAAAACCAATTTCCTCATTAAATATTTACGTGGTAGTATTTTTCCTAACTTTGATTACGAACAACGGTTCTTTTTACAAAAAAAATCACTTTTAGTCAATATGTCGCTCAATAAATAAACAAATTACTCTACTCACAATCTATATTATTCTCCAACAAACAAATAAACACAATCACTAATGGCAATTTTCTTCGTAATCAATCGATTTAAGAGAGCCAATTGTTCAACCTTTAACACGAAACGATAATAATTTTTTTTTCTTAATTCCTTTTTCAAGCAATTTGAATTGGTACTACTAGCATTGACACGGTACTCTCGATACTGCCTAGAAGTACCACCACACAAACGAACTTGGCGAGCCCGTCTACTAACTACATACTTGGGAACGTTCATTTCTATGCGCAGATTAGTACGTTCTCTCCGGGTACCACTTTTTCCTAGAACGACTTGTATTGATGGGTATTAAATTATGTTTTTCTTTATAATTAGGGATTTACTTTTATCATGTAAAAACTCACAGAGAAAATATGATAGTAGTGTATCAGGTTTTATCACAGACAACTATTTTTTTGCATCGTTTTTAAATATATATATATTTATTTATTTATTTTTAATTTATGGATGAAATTAATAGAATGAAACCATGGAATTCCCTTTAAAATCTAGTTTAGAAAATGAAAAAATTAATTTCCAATTTAGTGCACCAACGGAAAAGTTGATATTATAAGTTTTCCACAAGAAAAATAAAGCACGTTAAATAATGTGCTGAAAGGCTCACAGGAAGTCTCTTGAGAGTTCAAAGTTTTCAGACTGTATGTTATATTTATAGATAATTGAACATTTTAGATGTGGATAGATAACTCTGTAAATATGTCATTGTTTGGAAAAGGTCGTTAAAGCTTTACATTTTCTTTTACTGATAATCCTATGCCACAACATTTTGTGTACCAAAATCCATCTGTAACAGTGGAAAAACTTTAGAAATTCTCAGCGAACTTCTAAAAACGAAAAAAAATCAAAAAACTACAAGACTTGTTCCAATTTTAAATCGCCATTAGTGCCGCTTGGTTCCCCCCAATTGACCCTCTTTTAACTTGATATTTAATTTCCATCAATTTATTTCAATATCTCAATTAGACGTACGAAATGAAATAAAAAAGGAATAATCCTGGTTTCTTTCAATAAAATTTTTTTTACCTGAATCGTGTCGGTCACGATCGGGGCTCCTTGCCATCACCGAAGTCCTTTTTGACGGCATTGGCATAGATGGTTTGTGTCTGTTTTGCATCGCCTGTGCCAGTGCTTGTTGAACGGCCTCCTGTCGAACTTCTGCGAAAACAAACCCCATAAGGTGGTTTACAATATGGACAAGTTCAAATAAACAATTTAGGCGAGCATAAGCACAACACTGAATCCAAAGAGGAAGCACGTCTAATCATAATTAAATATTTTAGAAAAAAAACAACGGAATTCTTAGACTGAATAAAAATTGAAGCTGCGCTTTTCGTAACAACAACTCTATACCTTTTCATTGAAATCATGATTCTGGCAACATAGTGTCTTGCAGCTACATAGTTATCGCTATCTGATCTGACTTGAGATCAGTCAACAAACTTTGAAGCGGCTCTTTTTCCATTAAAATCGGATTGAAATTTTCCAATTTATTTAATATAATTATTGATTCAATAGTTTCGAATCGACATATTGGGATTGGGCGATGGATTTTGCGATTACATTATCGGAAAATGGGTTAAAATTTGTTTATAAGGAAAATATTGACTCTGCAAACAACTGTCCTTAAGATAAGCGAACGAGTTAATAAATGGATTACAAATTATCATAGAAATGTAAATTTTACATTGTAAAGAGAGTATTTATGAACTTTATAAACAATATGTCTATGCAAAATATAATTTAAAAAAAATGCCTTCACCATTTCATACAGAACAGAGAATTGAAGCAAGAAAAAAGATAAAAACTTTAAATATTATTTAACACTTATTAAAGACACATGAAACCGGCGAAAGTGGCATTTACGAGGATAAGTTGAAAACTTATCAGCTTGTTTTAGAAGGTATTTCATCCAGAATAATGCACTAAGGCTGTTATTGCGATGTTTAAACTCCGACAATTGTTCTGATTCATGTCTCTTACTTAGTTACTGACTTCTGATTATAATTCGTTTCCAAATTTCAAAGTCTACACTGGTAGAAAATACACGAGAAATTTATAAGTGGTTGGAACTATATACAACTATTTTGACGAGTTACAGAAATCAGTCTATAAAGGTGGTGTAAAAGTTATGGAATATTGTTGTTGAGCAAGTGTTTCCCCCCTACACAAGTGGATTAAAATGCAAACTTGAAAAAACTTAATTCTCATTCTTAGTGACTAAACTCTAGTGGAAACAAAAAACTTTTTAAATATACAGCTTTTGAGGATGACGCTTTGATTTGATTTTATAATTAAAGGGAAACCGATCCAGTATTGTTGAAAAAGTTTTAATTAAGCGAGATATCTTTTGATGTAAAACAGACGTTGAAATCATAGACGAATTTCTAAAATGTTTTACTACTCTAACAAATTTGTTCCTAGTTAAGCAAGTAAAAAGGCAACAGATTTCGCATATACATACTATGTACATACCTCTAGCGCTCTTACCTACTCAGACCATCAACAAAAATCGATACAAAACGATCCTTGTAACGAAACAATTCAGCTGCCAACGAAATGTAATCATTTAACGTTACGTAGGAAAATTAATTCTCTAGCGCTTACCAACTTCTCTCCCCCTACCCCCTTCCCTTTCTTTCCGGGAAATAAATTCGGTGATATTAATTGTGTCACAAGAAGTCACCTGGCTGCTGATCGTCTTATATCTTTGCTACGATAAACCCCTATTTGTGAGTTTTAAAGACCTTTCGCCTTTTACGTGTATAATATTATTACTTTCGTACTTTTTGAAGCTTAAACAGTTTCTACTGTTAGAAAAATTTAAGAAAAAAACCATTTGAAACGAGTTTGAGTTGCGAAAATTGTCCGTTATGATTTCCCCGGTTCCTCGGTGCTCTTTTATAGAATTATTAATGCAAATTTATTATAAGAGGACTTATCGTTCGATAGCAGTAGCCGCTAAAAAATTTAATCAATTTACTTTTAAATGTGCCCTCGTACGCCATTTCAACGGAAAGTACTTTCAAGCAATCTTACAATAAATTTCGCATAGTCGTTTGGCTAATAAAATCCAAAAGGCCTCTGGAAGAGGTACATTGGAAAAAGAGATGGAGATTTTATTCCTACACCTAACACGTAATTGATTTTCCTAAATGCGTCTGCTTTGAAAGAAAATAACTGCAACAATCCATCTCCCAGCCGATTCGTGAATTTTTCACTTCGGATACTGCAGGAATTTTTTTAATTTAATTTGATACAAATTCCAATTTTCTTCCCCATATATATCGATCCGAATTTACTTACCGGAATGGTAACGACTTTCGTTTCTCGTAAGTCGACGATTGCCTCTACGCACCGCTCTGGCAGCGGCACCATTGTCGCCCCCGTGACCGCCCTTTCGGCCTGAGCCCTGAACAATCCCGCGCTCGTTCGTGTGTTCGTCTGCACATGCAACAACAAACACAACAGCGATACTGAACCATGCCAAAAAAACACAAAATAAATAATAAAATAAAGCACATGGAACGCACCACCAAAAAGCCTCTCTCACTTACCTACTTCTACCAATCATAAAAATAATAATAATAATTGAAAGAAAACAGATAATAAATAGAGAATAATGTCATTCTACTAGAAAAACTACCTGAATGGTAGCGTTTTTCGTTGTGGGTGACACGTCTTTGAGTACGACGGCGTGTCTGTTGTTGCGGCACACGCTCTGAGCCCCTTTCAGTACCTCCAGCTCGACTGCCTCCACCTCCACCATCTGGCTCGCTGCCGACTGTAAGCGGGTTAGTATACAGTTGTTAGTAAGGCAAGACATCTGGATTATTTGTTTTGCAAAAATGGAAAAACATGCAGATCCTTTAATAATCGCAGGAAATATCCGGGGAGTCGATCCTTTAATAACAAAGTTAAGACATAGGCTTAACTGCTTTAATAAAGCACGACTTCAGCATTTAAACCATTATTCAAATTTTCGGTTTGGACGTGAAAATCTGCAGCTGCTGGTGCTGCTGCGAGAGTTAATTTTGAAAACGACACAACGATCTGTTTTGTAAAAGTTAATTAACGTCATGAAAACCATTTTTGCTCGGTTACAAGACAACGTTTTTCTGGACATGAAGGTCGTGTTTCCAAGTTATGAACTACCCAGGACCTCTTAATTATATAAAACTCTTAGACATTTATGGAACGTTTTAATGCGAGGCTCTTCAATGAGAAATTCTCTTAAGCGGGTTAAAGTAGATTTGATCCGCTCAAGAAATTAGAGCTCTGGCAACGTGGTCTTTTCAAACGAATTTAGAAGGAAAATGCACGTAGTACATGTTAAAAATTGAAAACCTTCATAATACAAAGCCATTGCTATAAAATACATAAAAGTGGTGAAATGGTCCGTAAAATTTAACAGCCCCAAATAAAAGAACCCTCGTTGGCCGCCTTAACAGCCAGGGGCCACCCATAAGAAGAAAACCGATCATGCTTTTATTAAAACATCAGACCGTTTTTGGGGGGCAACAGTCTCCGTTGATAGGGGTCTTATTGCTAACATTAAATTGCCCAAATATCGGGAAGAAGGGATTTTGTAAGTTGAAGGAAAAAGTAGCTTTATGCGTGGAAAGGTTTAAGCAAATAAGCGAGGTAAATAAAAGCTTTACGAACAAACAATAAAACTTACTAGAATTTTGCTTGGGCAGATAAGGGGTGAGCAGCCTGGTCCGTTTCTTTTCATATCCTTTCTGGGTGATGTCGCCTGAAACGAACAAAGTCTAATTAGTATTATTCTTCTAATTGTTTCCGAAGGCTAATTAAAGCCTTTAAAAATTAAGGTCCTACAACACAAGAAAGTTTTTTAATAAACCTCTTGTGCCCTCGTAACTTTTTGTTTTTCATTGATACGGAGGATACGAAAAAGAAACTAATTAAATCGAAGATAACGTGACCCTGCCTCCTATTTGGTCCAAAAACTTTTTCAATCTCATCTTTTCTTTAATCCGAAACCAGATTTAATAAAGATTTTTCTTGTTTTTCTTAACGATCTCTATTTTTTTGCTTGAACTATTTCCTTTTGTCCATTTTATTACACCACTTTGTCGGTCTGGAACCACACACACACTTCCAAATGGCACATTCACCTGAATAAATGTAATTTTATTGGTCGTTCAAGTCACCTAAATTAGAATTCTTAAATTCAATTGTAATGAATGGCGTGAAACTGACTTCCCGTCCTATTTGTCTCCAGGACTTGTATTAATATCGATGGGTGTTCTGGTTTCACGTTTGCTGCACAATGAAGGAACATTGTTCCGTTGTACAAAAAAGACATAGTATTGACACATTAACTTTTGCGGTTTCTCAGAAGAATGACCGTTTCTGTACCGATAAACATAGTTTTATGTGACAATTTATATTTTTTAAGGAAAGGTAACCGAAGTTGTTCCGGATGCTGCTATTTAAGTGGCTCTCTTGTCTGGATCTTTCAAGGATAAAATGGATTTGAAATGCTATCTTTTCTAGGAAAATGAGTTCTAATGGAAATTTTTAATAATTAACAAGGCAATGGGTTGGCAAAATATTTCATGAAAATGGAAAAAGGGATTACTTTTCATGCGAATTACCTGGAAAAAAGATAGAAAGAGATTTAAATGAAGAACATGGAAAGAGGAAAATAAACTTTAATGGAGCAGCAAGAAAAGACTGATACAGCATCAGTAAGTGCTTTCCATTTTTCAGTCATTTTTCTTCATTATTCCATAGGGTCTGTTAAATTTCCAGTGTCAATCGTACACATTTTCACACCTCGACATTACAAAACGACGCCAATCCTATTAAAAAATGTCTCGACAAATTTCCGAACCGGATAAAAGAGCATAAAGATCCTCGTTAGAAATGAAATATCGTTCTCCCCTGGTTTCCTGGGCATATCGCGTTACGCCCTATGGGCGAAGCTCCGATATTGATTCGTTCAAAGATAATAAATTGAATTAGCAGAACTTGGTTACTGAGATATGATTAATGGCGAATGAGTTAATCAGAAAAAAATGTTCATTCACTCTAGATCTGGTTGATTTCTCTGGAGAAATTAGCCAATGATTCACTTAACGAACCGGAACATGTTAAACCGTACCCGCCTGAAACCAAAATAATTCAGACTGGACTCACAGTAACAAAGACGAGTTCTAACTCGTCCAACCGAGATTAACTGGATGGATAAAATAAAGCAAACTCCAAACATGTCGCGCACGAATTCGAATTAGACGATCCCGTTGATTTACGTGAGACACGTTACGGTTATTTTTGCCCCATTTTTCGAAATATTTCAACGTAAAGGGTCATTAAAGCGAACAAACTACCGTCTCCATTGTCTGGATAGATAAATTAGCGTGCACGGACGGATTCTATTTGCATTTTGTAAATAACCACTTCTCGTATTGCATATTTCAAGGAAAAGGTATGTTTTGAAAGGGAATCGACACACACACTCTGAGGAATCATATTCCATAGACGATTTCGAAAAATATAGTTTGCAATTTGCGAAACGTTGACGTGAAATAACTGGATATTCTCTAGGGATAAAAGATAAGAGAGGACTATTTGGAATGTCTCTGGAAATTTACTAAAGGAACTGAATGAATGCGACTGCTCAAAGATGAAATGCATTAAGGCTAATTAGTTTTACCGGTTTGTACCTTGAGAGCACAACGGATCCTTTTCTAAGAGATTAAAGAACAAAGTGGGATTGAAAATGACTCTGGATAGAAATTTTGGCAAAAAACTCAATTTTTTTATGACTCACTTGTCCCAATTTATCAACATATGATATCCAGTTTAAATAATTTGAATAGACCCATCGTTTAATTAAAACGAATTTCATTAAAGCTTGCCTCTATTTGCCTCATTCCTCTTGGAAAATGGAATTTGATGTTGATTCAATAGGGCAAAATCTCTTGTGCCAGTTACGCGACACCATGTTCCGTAAGTAATTTGAGGTTGGCTTCATTCATTCATCACTTTCGGTTGTAATAATAATCGCTGTTAGCGAACTAGTTAAACGATTGAGAAAAAGAGAAAAAAAAATTAGAGGCTCTGTGAATTTCCAATGTCATCGCCAGATGTTTTCTTCTCCATTATCTAATTTTTCGTGAAAGGTATTCGTGCTCGTTTTGCAATGTCATCCAAAACGAACGGAAAACTTTCGATCCCCCAGGAGGGTTAAGAATACTTTTCGCGCCCTCCGGAGGGGTTTACCTCAAAAACACAGCGTACATGGAGATGTTGAGGTATTTCTTCTTAATCTTCAACTGTCTGAGAGGGAGAAATTTTTTTTCATTTGCTCGCAACGCATTGCAGTGGCCACTGTTCACGTGCAAACTTTTCAAATTTAACTTTTCACCGGAAATTAGAAACTTATCATTGAACGAGAGAACATTTTACACTTCTGCTATATACTACCGAGCCTTAAACGAATTTCCTCTTTGCTTTCTTCGAATTCTGCTTACTCTGCACGAGGACCCGTTTCGCATAAAAATGTGCCACACTTTATTTGAATTTAAAGAACTGATTTAAATTTAAATTTGACGTGTAAATAACTACCAGGTACTACAATGGATTGTTTGTTTGAAAACAACGACTTGAATTGTCCTTTAGGTGTAACGACGACGCAATTCCTCTTCAGTTTAAGTACACGTGAAACTATATTTTCAGTTTCAGCTTACCGAGCTGCTGTCTTAAGAGGGTTACTATCCAATATTTAGTTAATTTAATGTGGAAACTGGATTCTAATTGGCTTTGAATCCAGTTAGTTAACATTCGTCGAATTTGCATTGTACCCTAGAAACTAGTATAGGTATTTATGTAAACTCTAATTCAGATTTAAGTGAATACCCGATAATGTAAATACTTGATACAAGCTGTAATAACAGCCCCTATTTAAGTTGAAAATGATGATCAAATACATACAATTCTTTCTATTCGTTGATCCTCGTTGGTAAGCTTAATATTAAAATTCAAACCCTAATCTAAATTTAACATTTTCTTTTTAATGAAAGTCATTGTTAGGCATCACTGAATCTGCACAAAAAATTTTTTTAATGAAACCAAGATGAATGTCTATTCCGACCCCTGGAAAAAATATCCGATTTTAATTGATGTCACCTGTGGTCTTGACTTTATAATGGACAAGAAAAAAAAACGAGGATGGAAAACATTTAAATCTCTCCACGAACCTGGAATAATAAACAATGGAAATTTCAACATCGTAAATACCTTCGTAGTTGATCCAAATTAAGTTCGAGGTCGTCGAAATAGAGGCTCTATTTACTTTTAGAGCTTAAGTCGTTGCCCGAGCTAGTGTCAGTTTTGCGCCTGGCTCAATAGGATAATTGCACTTCTCTTCCTCTCTTTCTTTCTCATTCTAGTTCAATGTAACTTTTAATAGGATTGATTAACTCTGCATTATCTGTAGATATTTGAAACTTGGCTATGCAATTCGGTATTTGTATATTGAACAAACTAGTTCGATTCCAGTTTTTAAAGTCAAAAAGAATTTTTGATTGGAATTGATTGTGCGAAAAACTAATTCGGAAAAATTGATTTTGCATTGTGAACAAATAGGGCCTTATGAATACGACGTGAATTTTTTGGAAAAGAAAGGCGCAAACAAGAAAAGATTATCCCGCAACTGAACGGTTTTCGTCCATTTTCTCGATCAAACCGAGCGAGCAAACTGTTTGCGAAGTCATAGACGATACAAAAATAAATACAAGAACCGGAAGAAGAAGAAGAAGAAGAAGAAGAAGAAGAAGAGGAAGATTTATTGAGAAAATTCCAAATAATATAGGGGTCAGTTATTTCCAATTTAATTTTTATTAAAAATCTCAAAGATTAACGAGGTCAGCAGTTTTCATGTCTGAAAATCTCGAGTGTATTTGAATCTCGTACAAAACAATTTTTCCCGACGGCATTATAATCATCCCGGGTGAAATCGAAACAACAAATCGCGGCGATAGGGCGAAATAAAGCCGTTTTCCAACGAAATACGATTCGATTTTGACTTTTTTCCGTTTTTTTAAGCCGATTGAATTTTCGATTGAAATTTCTAGGAAAAATCAAAAAAATAAATATATTAATACTGGCAAAGGAATATTCCTTTGAAAGTTTTGTCTTTAACTAAAACATTTTTGGCCATAAATAATCTACCTGGCTAAGCAGAAACTGGAGCTAAAACTGTTATTTTCCTGGCCCACTTTTAAGTACTTAAAAGAAACAGTCATTAGAGGAACTTGATGTTGAAAATTCTCTGAATAAATAATCATCGTTCACGAAACCCGATCAATATTTACAGTTTTACGTTCAACTTTTCAGGGAATAAGGGAGAGAGACTTATTCGCGATAAATGGAGGCGCACGTTCTCGAAATAACAATAATACATAACGCTACGAAAATTGCCAGCCATTTCTTCTTAATAAAATAGGGAAAAATTCGTAATATAGAGCACGTGTTGCCTTTATAACTCGCAAAACTTTTCTCTTTCGCTTCGGCCAATTTAAAATCCACAATAAACGCTGCAGGAAAGACATTATTATTGTTATTAAATGTAAAAACAGGAAGATTCAATGTTCACCAGCCGACTCGCAAATTCATCATTAGACTGAACGAAAGCCTGGAAGTTTGCCGGTAAACATAGTAACTTTTAACCGTTTTAATTTGAAATACAAACCTTTCCATAGAAAAACTTTCTGATCCTGGGGTTTGCGATCCAATAAACGGGTCCACAAACGAAAAGAAACCAGAAACTGACCTAAACTAACTCAATAAATCAGGACGTGCAACGTTCTATTGTTATCTTAATTTAATTTCAAGAAATATTGTACAGGGAAATTACTGGTCCTTCTTCTATTAGTTTACTGCTTTTTTCTAATCATAGAAACAATCGTTTCTCTTTTCATTATGAGACGAATCCGGTAAATTTCTATTCCTGCAACTCTATTCAAGGTTCAATAACAAATAATCATAACTGAAAAGAATATGATGCACATTATTTCTTTCAAAGTGAAAAATCTACTTATAGCTATCGAAAGTTCCGCTTAAACCGGCAATAAACAGACCTAAAATTCGACACGTTAAACCCATTTGACTAAAACCCCAACGTGGGCGCTGCGAAGTCGAACGAAAGGAAAGTTAGTTCGTTTGGAAAACAACCCACGTGACTTGATTAATTAGGTTTGGTGCGCGTTTTTCAATTTAAGAGGATAACTCAATCTCAACGCAAAAATAAGCCCCTCTGATATATTTATATGAAAGTCTGGACCGGGCAGATTTATTCTTCCAGAGTCCATAAATAACCTGGACACGACGTGGCTAAACTGTTATTTTTAATCGTCAAATGGAAGAGGTTTTTAAATAACATTATTTCTCAATAGGAATCATACTTGGAAATGTTATGAATCGAAGAATCGCTCAACGAATGAATGTCTGGAAATTAAATTAGCTTTCCAGAACTTTTGCTCGAAACATGAAAATGGAAACAAGTCTCGAAAGACCACTAAAGGATATACGCGATCCTTGGACCGTAATCCTTTCGGCATTATCCTTCTACAGGAGACAACGGAATCGGGAAAATCTTCTAAAACGTTGTGTAATCTAACCCCCCTTGCTTAAAACAACACTTTATTTGTCCATTATCGGATATATGAAGGAATTATTTTTAATTCGAACGGCTCAATTGTCTAGCGCGCAAAGTTTAATTGAAAATTTTAATCTCGCAAATCCTCTACGGGATTTACCGGCAAATAAATTAAAAGTTTTGCTTTCCTGCCTATTGTAAAACTTTTAGTCACGATCGTCCCATTCATCGTGATGCATATTATCTCCTCGAGAGAAAACTCCTAGTTTAATTAAGGCATAATCGGACTATAGTGTTGTGGAAAACTCCAATGATAAATTTCCTTCAGAAATATCAAATATTTAATCTCAAAAGAGCAATTGGAACGAAGCAAAAATGTGCCACGTGGTTGCAAATAAATAAATCAAGCACAAACTTGATTCAGGTGACATGTACACAAGCAATTTGACTGACGTTTACTCAACTGGGAACGGAAAACCGGGAGCTTTCGAAATCGAAATTTACATTCGTTCCGTCCTTGTGCATTGTGAAATTCGTATATCCATGTTAGTTTCTACAAAGAAAAAGAAGAAGATTACTTTCCTTCCGTTAAACGCGCTTGGAGATATTATCCAAAGTTGGTGCTGCTGCTGTTGCAACGCAAAGTTTAAGCAGCTTTTTAATAATCCATTCGAAAGTCCATAAACTTGCTGAAAGGAAAATTATCACTGTGAAAAAGATCGTCGTCGATTGAAAAGTTCTCTCGAATTTATCGTTAAACTGGAAAGTTGGTCGTTTTCGGAGCAGGAATCAGTCTCGATACGAATCGATTTTGCCGTTGCGAGTTCGAACAACTTCAAAACTAGAATATTTGAGAAAAAGAACAACGAGGAACGTGAAATGCACCACTTCTGGTCAACATGAAGAAACGCGGATCTCCTGATTACAATAAAGTTTTCTAAAAAGTTTTCAATGACGATTTAGAAAAATTTGTTTCAGAAAATTGCTCCATTACTTAAAAAAGAAAGAAGAAGAAACTGAATTTGTTAATACTTAGCTAACTTGATCAAATTACATTAAATACAACATTCGTCTATTCCGTCTATGAATGATTGGACAATTAATAGAGAAGAGTAATAAATAGCTGTTCCAATTTTGTACCATGAATACGAAACAAAAACACAGAGTAATGTTAATCATTGAAAACTTTGACGATACACACATACTAGTCGAATAATGTTGAAAAAACAGTTTTACCCACAAAAAAAACATTGCTTCTATTTATTGGCATTTATTATTTTTTTATCGTAGAAATACCAACACGTAAACAAGGCAACAAAGCGCCCTTCCCAAATCCCTTGTTCGATCCCATTTCGCGTCCATAAAGCCTTTTATCTCGCTCTGTATATGACCATGTTAAAGTTTATATAGAATAAATCAATTGTTTTCGCAGTATAGATGACCATATTTTTGCGTTAACCTTTCAACAACCAAAAACGAAAAAAAATATTGAAAAATATACGATGAAATGAATGAAATATACCAAGTGTTTCTTGTAAAATCAGAATTCAACTGTTATTTTTTGTTTTATGCAAAAATCTGGATAGATTTTGAAATTCTATGACCTCTTATTTTTCTGAAAAACTAGATTGCAAAAGGATTGATAACATGAGTAAAACTACCTTGGAATATGCAGCAGAAAATGGCCGATCTAAACGTTGAAAACTTTCATAACCAATAACTGTTATAACAGCTCCAAAAGCAATATAAAAATGAACGGTTTTCTCAAGGGTGCTATTTAAAATTGCTTTTAGATAGTTCCAGATCCAGTGGCCGTTCTTGTACAGGAAAATCAATTTTCCACAATATTAGATGCTTCCTTAACCAAATTGATTATATGGAATTTTGAAAGTAAATATCTAAATTTGTCTCGTTCGAGAATAACGATCATGCAAACGACCCAAAAATGTCAAAGAATAAACAGTTTTCCATGCATTATTTGCGATCAGAACCTGGAAAACTAATTGTATTCAAGAATTAATTTTATGATCGTCAATCATAACGGGGAAAACTAACAGAAATTTTACAGTTTTCCATATAAATATATGGGGCAAAGTCTCTCTTATCGACATACGAATTCGGGACCATCATCATTCATTCGTTCAGCTGACAGTCTCAATTTTCACGTGTTGTAGAAATTTCCATTTTTCCCGTTTTCCCCCCCAAAAAAAAAACGGGTAGCAAAACACGTCAGTCGAATGGAAAAGGGTCACGTTTCGGCTTTGTTTTATTTATTAGCAAGGATTAACTTTGGAATATCTATGCTTTCCAGACAAGTTTCCTAAAGTTTGAATTACATTACTGTGAAATTTCAATGCTTGCTTGATAAACTAATTAGAAACTTTGTAGAAAACAAAAAAAAAACAAACAAACTCGACATCATTTAGACATGTCGAATATAAATTCAAAAATAGACGTTCCATACAAGCTACTTATAATTAAAGCGATGTTTATTGCCCGGGCTTTATACGCTTGGAATTTAAAAATACATAGTTTACAATGCTCGGAGGAACATAACATAATGTGGTAATGGTGAAAAAAGCCCTATTCCAGGAAAAAAAATTATAAAACGCCCTGCCATGTTTATGAAATTCAATAAAAATAAAAAAATCCTCTTGAAACGTCAGTAAGAAAAAAAAATAAAAAATATTCTGCGGAAACTTACTTTAAATTTATACAGAGTGCTCGTGTACTAAATGTTGCTGTCATAATTTGAATAATTCAGTCCGGGTGCATCTACCTCGTGATAAATATGCAACACGCCAAACATAGCATAGCTGCCGTTGCGAGAATATAGTACTCGATTAAAATAGAACATTTTTTAAGGACGTAAATCAATAGAGGAAGGAGAAATCTTTTATGTAATACTCTCAATAAATTTCACAGAATCTGTTCTCTTTTTTCTCGCACTGTCAAACAATAGATTTTTGAGGTGGCTTGCAGAATTCCAAAATTTGTAGTGATTTACAGTAGCAAATTTCCTTTTTTTGTACGAGGGTTGTATAATAAGTACTTGCGTTAAGGACTGTAAAGTGATAAATTAGATAAGTACATAATATAAATATACAGGGTGTCCCAGAGTTGTGGGGACAAAAGTCTAGGGGGAGATTCCTCTCAAGAAAATATGACAAAAACTTCCTATGAACATATTTCTTAAAATGCTTTGCTTCCGAGATACAGGGTGTTAATGTTTAAAAAAAAGGACATTTCTTTATTTTTTAAATTCCAAACGGTTTAAGATTTTTTAACCAAATTTCGTACATGAGTTTAGCATATCGGTAGGCTTAATTAAAAAAATTACTACTTTTCAGCATTCACCAATGGCGGAGATATAAGTGTCCTTTTTTTTCCTTTTTTT
>JABRWK010000406.1:0-33556 GCA_013372445.1 Hypothenemus hampei | reverse complement strand
GGGTTAGCATTAAATCCCTCATTATTGTTGATTACGTTTATCTCTCTTTATATGTTACTTATGACATAAGGGTGTAATTTTTAGGATTAGATCTTTTGATATTGTGTACTTTTAAATATTATGTAGTCCGTCCTCCAGAAAATTGTGAAAATTGTCAATATTCCGTCCATGTTTGTTATATATATATTTTATATATTCTTTTACAAATTGTTTAAATTAACTGAAATATACAATAAATTGCTCTAAAGAATAACGTTTATTTATGTATTGAATAGAAGTAATGATAGGCACATCCTTTTTTAACCTATCAAAACAATAATCGACTATTATCTAGTATGTTTCATAATCTAAAGAAAATTGTTATTCAATATAAGTTAGAACTAATTAAATATTATTAAAAACATTCCTACCTAAAAATCACTCACATATGTTTTCTAATAAATTTTAAATACGAAAAGAGGAAACATAGTACAACACACATTGGCACAAGATTTAAATCATTGGCAGACTATTTTGATTGAATGACTACTCAATAGGGGGTACATATAATTGAGCTTCACTGTTCAATACAACTTAAGTCGCGATCATCCATAATAAGTTGCGCCCAATACAATATACTAGATAAATTTTTGAATTATGCGAATATTTGTAGAAATGTAAACATATTCAATTTGAGGCGAAAATTTACATTGTGTATCGTATTTGGCGGAAATTTTTATGAGTATGAACACAGTGGATAAAAGAAAAGGAACAAATATGACGAAACTTTTAATAACGAAATAAAATAGGGCAAACTTCCAAGGTCAACTAGAACTCATCTTGAAGTCATTGCACTTGTCGTTCCACTGTAAACGGATAATCGTATTCCTTTAAAATTTGCTGCATTGTTTTTGTCTTTATTTTCGGTATCTACAAAAATCATATGTTAAAGGTTTATTTATAATTAATGAATTATAAAGAAGTAAATTCTTAGCTTAGTGTTGAACATATAAAACTTTCGAATTGTAAATAGTGAAACCTCTCTAAGGAATACACTTATGGAACCCTGAAAAAAGGTTAATTTAAGGGAATTGTTCGTCCAAGAAAGACATATGTAAGTCAGGGTGAATTTTAAAAAAAACATGCTATTATATTATTTTTTCTATTAATCTATTTGATCCCTAACTGCTATTAAAACAAAGGCTCTCTGTACGTCAGGCATAGTGAACTTAAGGAAAGCTACTAAAGATGAGAGCTACGTGTGATGAAGAAATAAGATATTGTCATTAAAATTGCATTGGGGTACAAAATAATCTTGTTAATGATAGGAGAGTTGAACGCATACATACACCAAGGGCACCGACGCGAGAGGAAAACACCGTGGTATTTGGGAAAGTAGCGTCGTATTTGGGGAAATACCGTCGTATTCGGGGAAGCCCCGTTGCTTTTGCTTATGCCTGTTAAAATTTTGTTCTTAAAGCCCATTCACGAGAAAGTTTCTCTGTTGATTGATTGTTTTGTGTGTCCGTGTCTGCCTAATATAATGCAGCCGGGACCCATAAAAAGTGTCCGTCCAACAGATGTACATCCGTAACAAGAGGTTTCACTATACATACAGAGTGTTCCAGAAATACATGCAGAAAATAGTATCACGACATTCCTTGGATCGAAACATTCCGATTTGGCTTAATAACTATTTAGCAAATATGTCTAGTTTGGGCGCTGTTGATTATCAAAGTTCTTGAAAAAAAATCGTTTTTTGTTATATCTGAAGAATGCTTTAATGGATTTCATTGAAACTCCGGATGCATTTATTCATTAGTACAAAGATTATTTTAATGCATTCATGTCTATTCACGAAGTGCAAATGGTAATTTCTTGGCCATCATCGTATAAGAATGACCAGAAATTTGTACTGGGTGGTTGTATCGTATTGTTTTTTTTTTCTGATCATACTTTGGCTTCTTATCCGTCTATTTGATCTCTTGAAAATTTCTCGTACGGTTAACATTTCTCGCGCAATTAAAAAATTATTTTCTTTCCTCATGCGGAACGCCAATTTGCCATCCTTTCAATTATTATCGATAATTGTCGGACACCAGATCCTAGAACAGTTGCACGTGTAGAAAGGTCCTTGCGGGAAACTTGCTCTTAGAACATTTGATCGTGGCCGTCCTCTGCTTCAAGGTGCACGTGAAGAACACATTCTTGATAGGGTAATGGAAGAACCCAACATTAGTACCCAACGTTTGGTTCTGGAATTTGGTGTGGCTAAAAGTGGAGTGAATCGAATTTTAAGAAGTGCTGTGCATAAACTCTGACATACGCTTCTAGATTGTCTTCACAGAAACCCATTATCTTGATCATATCGGTCATTTCTTCATTTGAAAAAGCCATAATGAGCCGGTCTCAAACAAATGTCAAAAAAATTTGATTAATTTTAATGACACTTTCGGAAAGTGAGATATCGATAATTATCGATAATAATCGAAATGATGACAAATTGACGTTCCGCATGAAGAAAGAAAGTAATTTTTTGCGCGAGAAATGTCAACCCTACGAGAAATTTCCCAAAGATCAAATAGATGGATAAGGGGTCAATGTATGGTCAGAAAAAAAAAACAATACGATACAACCACCCAGTACAAATTTCTGGTCATTCTTATACGTTGATGGCCAGAAATTACCACTTGCACTTCGTGGATAGACATGAATGCATTAAAATAATCTTTGTACTAATGAATAAATGCACCCTGAGTTTCATTGAAATCCATTGAAGCATTCTTCAGATATAACAAAAATCGATTTTTTTTTCAAGAACTTTGATAGTCAACAGCGCCAAAACTAGACATATTTGCTAAATGGTTATTAAGCCAAATCGGAATGTTTCGATCCAAGGAATGTCGTGATTTTCTGCATGTATTTCTGGGACACCCTGTATAGTATTATTATTCTGCATAAGTTTTCATTAATTAAACACACTTTGTATAGAGAGCCTGTAATTTGTCAGTAAACCAGACAAAAATTTTTTGGCTCTAATGCAAATTACTGTTACCATTCACACTTGCGTTTGATCCGCATTCAGGCATGGGGAATCCACTTTGCAGAAAGTTTTTTCATACATCAATAACATAAACAATTTGCTGGAAGCGTTCATATAAAATATCCCGAGTCCTAGCTATACGTTTTAACACTTTCACTGCGAGCGTGACGTAAACAGCAAATGATTGAATGATCGGAAAGGCCATTATAGTGGCCGCCGGTAGTGACAAGGTTAATTGAATTGGACATTCTGGTAATACCATATCATGGATTAAATTGGTATTTTTTGGAGATGATACTGAAAAAGGTCTTTCAAATTTGTCATCATTTTAAATGGACAATTTTCTTTTTTTTGAGAAAAAAAATGCAATTTATGAAAGTAGAATATTAAGGACAGTCATCATGCAAAGGACTCAGTATATTTTTTTACGTGTCCTTACTTTGTTACCCTTTCGAATATCAGTACTTAATGATCAGTTGATGTCACAATTATTTTGTTGTCTTCTGAAGAACCAATTATACTATATATATGTAGTTGGCCTTGACTATTTAGATTAACTATATCAATACTCCCCAAATGTATTTACCTTATTATCTCCAGATCCATTGCCCAAAAATCTAGGATTAACTATAAACGGTACGCCTTCCAATCCAGAATATGAACTTCCACTTAAAGTATGAGTAGAAGTTTGATGATTAAGAACCGTAGGTGCTGGGGGTTTTGGAGCTGGACGTACAGGTCCAGGCGGATATCCAGGACCAGGTCTGAGAATTTCATAATCGTCATCTAGATATGTAAGGAACTCGTATTTAAAATACGTTTTTGATAAATTTGCAAACTGACCTAAGGATGGATAAACTGTATTACTGTTGGGCGAAGTAGGTTTCGGTTGTGTTGAAGGTGAATTCTGAGTTGATTCGGTGTTTCCCATTTTGTAACAGACAGTTACACCATTAATTTCTCTGAAAAAATGTTTAAAAATAATTGCTTGGTATTTTTTTGATAAATATTCATTCTTCTTAGAAAGATAACTATTTTTTTTAAGTTAAAACAGTTAAAATGATGAAAAGCACTAAAAAATTCCGTCTATCTATCTCTAATTGCCTTATTTTACGTACATAAGCAATAATAAATGTTATGAAATCGTTAAACTAAGCTCACCTACCCTGCAAATGAGAATCCCGAGGGGGCTTTTTTTAATCTACTACAAACTACGATATCGGTTACGGCAGTCTTCAAGTCCTTGCGATTGACTAATTTATAGCACAGTTGCTTCTTCTTCCAAACCCTTTGTTGACTGTCTGCGGTTCTACTTAGTAAACTAAATCCTTTTGGAGGAAGATCTTTTTCGTTAAGTACCAAGATTTCTTGAAGATAAAAATTAGGTATACCTATAAAAACACAAAATTACTCTTCCAACACATTTTGTATTACTTAAATAAGAGATGTATCCCAGGTTGTAGAAATTAGTTTGCGTATGTGAAAACTGATTCAAACCAGGCTGAAAATTTAGTTAGGAGGCGAGTGATTTAATATTTGGTCTAGTAAACAAGAAAACGATAAGGGGCGAAGTGAGCGTTTAAACTTAAACTTTTAGCCAATTTATTGTACAAAAACATGAGCAAAGCAATTTCTTTAATTGGCGAAATAATAATTATATGCATACTATATTCTGGTATAAAAAAGCATAATTTCACTAGGCTCTCTATGCAAAGATTCAATGATTAATACAGAATATTGGACGAGTTAAAGTCATTTTATCAACGATGAAAATATTTCTCATTCAAAATACAATATAGTAAATATCTATTGTACAAGCAACATTCAGCTTCTTTTCATTTTGTTACAATTGGGATTGTTAAGTAGTACACGTAATTTTCCCTACTCAAGGACTTCGCTCAATATTTAATATTTGAGACAAAATTTTAAATATAACTAATCCAAGTCAACTCGCATTAAGCATCACTCACGGTTCAGCATTAAAAAAGGATATTGGACTCATTATTATATAAAAGATTAAAAAGAAAGTAGTTATGCTAAAAAATCAGTATATTTATTACAGAGCTCGAGTAGTGTATGTTATTCGGATTTAATTGTAAGAATTATTGGGGCAAGATGATTTCATTTACAGACTCTTTTTGCGTGTCATTTGAAATGAAATCTGAAAAGTAAATATAAAAATGAGGAAAAACTAAAAAGTGTAGAAGATTGAGAATAATGGTTTCGGCTTAATTCTGTTACTATGGGATTAATGGCCTAATGTCGTAGAAGCCACATCTTTCTACTTCTTTGTTAGTAAGCGAGCAGCCCCGAAGAAACAATGGAATTGGGAAGACGGAAATACTTGTTAACACATTGCGTGCCAAGCCTATATTGCGGTAATTTTCTGAGGGGCCACAGCGATTTTTTGATAATATTGCTTAAATTATCCAAAATAATATTTTTAATTGATGTGTAATACAAGTCCAATATTTGTTTGTTATTATTTTTCAGTTTTTGTTTGTCACCCATATGTGGGTGACGCTGCTCTCTGGAAAACAGGACTGTCACCCATATATGAGTGACGTGGCACGCAATGTGTTAATGTGATATTCAGTTCATCAAAAAGGACAAACCATTAAAGTGGCTCTTTCATTAAGTTAGCGGTGCCGAGCATATAGGCTGCTAATATTTTTTGTATATAATTTATAAGAATGGCCGATACAGTTTCTTAATCTTAATCCTTGAAAATTTGAAATGTTCTAGAACATTGTGCAAAATGCTAACAATAAGATCAAATCTAAAATTTACTCAGAATTAATGGAAAGTATGGTGGCAATTGCTTCAAACAACGTTCTCTGTTTGGTCGTTATGATGCTGATGGAAAAAATAAGAATTTGAATAATTGAATATGAAATATAAATATAGGCATTAAAATTGAACTTCTTTTGTAGGGATGTAACATTAGTTTATGTTCTATTATTGTTTGTTTGAACTTAAATACGGCTATTAACATATTTTTTAAAATAAAGAAAAATAACAACCCATTGTTTGAAACAGGAAAAACAAATAGTCGTTCGAGTAATTGGTTAAACTAAGTCCGATAGCAATGTACAACTGAACTATACGAGTTCTACATATATTTTTTTCAAAAAATTAATGGGGAATGCTATTTCTTTGATTACAACTGTACCTATTAGACCTCATATTAAGAGCACTTTAATCTCACAATTATCAGTAATCTAAAGCAATTGTTGTTATTAGTCATCAGTTATTGTACAACTAAAATTACTTACCCTCTGTTTTCGAAAGGCACAAGTATCTTCCACTATTGCTTTTAAAAATTGACTTTTCTCCTAAATCAGCATCCGAATCCAGATCAAAAGTCTTCCGAATAGGATAAAAACCTCGAGGGCATTGATTCAAGTCTTCTACTATCTAAAAATAACGTTGAAAAGAAGCAAATAATTACAAAATATATCTGCTTGAACTAAAGATTAACTTACTTGTATCGCTGTTATTGGTCTATCATCAGGCAGTGTATTTAAAATCTTATTTTGTACAGTGGGTCTTAACATTATCACAATGAGACTCTGAAAGAGAATACGTCACTTGAGCAAATTGGAAGAGAATGAGGCACCTCTTGGCTTTACCCAGTATTTTATTGGTCATCGCCTAAGAAAGAGATTTCAAGCGAAACTCAATACACTAACACAGGGTATAATTAGATCTATTTCTATAATATTGTTATGAGAACGTTAGCGATAGTCCAATTTTAAAATGTTTACAAAAATCGCAATTAAAGTGACTATAATTGTCAAAATGACAGAACAACATATATACGTTGCAACTTTCAAGGACTCACCTTTGAAATGTTAAAAAAAAGACAAATGAAAGGCTGCTGTGGGCCTACTTTGACCTTTGGTTTAGAGGTACTGGCTACAATACCGATTCCTTCTTAAAATTTAATAGATCCACTCCGGAAATTAAACTTTTTAATACCACTTCAACCGGCCTCGCTCAATAATGTTCATAAAAAATTTGTGCTTAATTGTTCCTATAAAGGCCGAGTCAATTAGAAGGAGAATACACTAATATATTTAGTCATATCTATCTTTAAGTATATAGTAAATACAATTTAATCGCAACCTTATATATTGATTATAATTTATATATATCATTATCATCAAAATGACATTTTATACAATTTATTGATAAACAGTAGAATTTGGCAGAATTCTAAGTTGGTGTCTTGGCTCGAAGTTGGACAAACCGAAAAGAAGAAGCTGTCAATTATAATGTCCAAATTGACATATGACAGATAGGTATGAAATTAGTAACAGAAAAACTACATGTCATGGTGATTTGTTTTCCATACAATCTTCAAAGTTGAAATTTCACAAATTTAGGTTTTCGAAAAAGAAAAGTATAGAACAAATAATTAAAAATGGTGTTGGAAAGTACGATGATTTGGTAAGTTCGTTTTTTAACTCATTTACTTTTCCTTAAAATATGATAACCTACATTGCAAACTTTTGAAAATTATTTAATGCAAATTATTTCTTTTGTTTGCAGCGTCGATAACAGCGACTATATGCGTAACGGAGACTTTTTGCCCACAAGACTGCAAGCCCAACAAGATGCGGTTAATCTTGTTTGTCACTCAAAAACCCGCTCTAACCCAGAAAATAATGTAGGCCTTTTAACACTTGCCAAGTAAGTATGCTTAATTCACTATAGCAAAGAATTAAATTTGAACGGTTCCAAACTTTATTGTCCTTAAATCCTTCCCATTTCTTAAGAAATCCAAAGATGTAAAAGTCACATTAGAGGTAACATCACCGTAGAAATGTACGTGGTTGAATGTTATTGAAAAAAAAATAACATTTCAAATTAGCAATCCTTGTCTTTCTCCTCATACTATTAATTTTACTTTGTTTTGGAGTTGGAAATATGCATGCAATGAAGATTATTCAGCTCTCATAGGAGTAATTAATGAGCTATTACACCTCAATTCCATGAAAATACAACTACAAAGTTATACAGGGTATAATACTCCTTTGTAGGTTTCAAAACCGATTGTAAGCACTTTGCCTGTAGAAATATCAGTTTTCGTTGCCTTTCCTTTTTAGGTTATATTTTGTTATTTTGGAGTATAGTAATGTAGCCAGGTTTCCTCATAGGGATTCATGTGACTTAAAAATCGTCTCTATATTCGTTCAAAAATAATGCTAATTAGACCATCATAGAAAAATTATTGTTTAAATTTCACCCGTGTGTTATTTTCATAGATTTTTTTTTCGGTTTATGTTCATTGTAAATGAGCACTAATCCTAATTATGTGACGCAAGGAAATCCAAAAAGGATTGTATGTACATTAAAGTTAAATTTCAAAAGGAATAATTTCTTCTTTTCAAAAACAGTACATGAAAGTATCGAATGTTTGCATTAGAGAAAAATAAAAAATATTTTTCCTATTGTGACATTAACACTTTAGCTGCCTTGTCGGTCCCATATAGCCAGTGGCAAATATTCTAATTGGGCCCCACAGGTCCCATGGAGTCCCATCACATAAAAAAAACTTTAAATGGATCGTTTATTTTAAAATGGTATAATGGTATAAATCCATTTTTTAAGGAGATATATAATTTAGGTTTCTGAACAGACAGATACCTATTAGATAAAATTATCGAATCAATAAACTCGCAATAAACCAATCATAATGTCAAAAAAAAACCAATCATAAGTGTCAATAACTATGAGTTGGATAATGAAAATGTTCAGAAACCGGCAATAAATTAATTACAAATTATGTGATATCTCTTTTAAAAAAATGGATTTATATCACTTTCAAAATAACGGTCCAAATAGAAATGGATGTGATTAATTCATGTTCTGTGTAATTTGTATGGTTAAATACAACCTGGAAATAGTATAAAGGGCCCATTTCAAATTTTCGAAAAATTTTTGAGATACTGAACGTGTTAATAAATCACGGTTGGCATTCACATTTAAGATTATTATTTTGGAACTGACGCTTATGTTGTCTTTTTGGAATAAAATAAACACTTTCAACAACACGCGTAACTCCAAAAATATTATTTTATGCAGCACTCTTTTCCTTATTAGATTAGAGATATTGAAAGATTAATAATGCATCGGTAATCTAGAAAAAATTAAATAATACATGGACATTCTCAATCGATTCGTATTGTATCATACCTGTACTTTATTTGTACAAAATGGAGTATGAATTGTCAAGTATTAAATGGAACGGAAGGCAATAACTGTGTGGATCAGATCACCAGATCTTTCACAATTATTTTTTGTATAAATATTCAAAAAAAGAAACAAACATTACTAAAACGGAAATTTTGTTCTACATTATAACGTCCTGTCTAATGTCGACTGCATTTAATTTGAAGTGAAAAATCTGACAATTTTATTTTCAAGATTATAATTACACGATTTTTCTTTCACCTTCCTGAAATTCGTGTCGATAGTTAGCGTTTAGAACTGTGAACTGGACAAATATCTATATGTACAAATTGAAGGTACCTAAATTATTAAACTTCAACTCGCAAAATATGATTATTATTTAGGGGGTCTCCTATATTTTGTAGTAATTATAATGATTGATAGTAATAAAAAATTACTGTATCCTTATGTTTAGAGTGGAAGTCCTAGCAACCCTTACAAGTGATGTAGGCCGAATACTATCCAAGTTACACCATGTCCAACCAGATGGGGACATTAATTTACATACTGGAATAAGAATTGCTCATGTAAATTTTTAATTAATATACAGTTATTATTACAGTTTTTATTATGTTTTTTTGTTTGCAGTTAGCACTGAAACATCGTCAAGGTAAAAATCATAAAATGAGAATTGTTGCATTTGTCGGTAGTCCAGTTGCCAACGAGGAAAAGGAACTAGTTAAGCTGGCCAAAAAATTGAAAAAAGAGAAAGTCAATGTTGACATTATAAGTTTTGGAGAGGATAGTGACAATTCTGAGGTCCTAAGCACATTTATTAGTACTCTAAATGGAAAAGTAAGTATAGGGTAGGTATATGATATTTTGCTAATTCCTAATACAATTTTCACGTAGGATGGTACTAGTAGCCACTTAGTTACTGTTCCACCAGGTCCACATTTGTCCGACGCTCTAATTTCATCTCCAATTATTCAAGGTGAAGACGGAACTGGTAGTACAGGTCTTGGAGGCTCTGGTTTTGAATTTGGAGTTGATCCAAATGAAGATCCAGAATTGGCTTTGGTAAAGTCACAATCAATAAGTTTACTATGAATATAACTAATTATCTTATAAGGCTTTACGTGTTTCTATGGAAGAACAACGTCAACGTCAAGAAGAAGAAGCCAGAAGAGCTAGGCAAGAGTCAGGAGCCGATCCTACAGTTAAAACAGAAACTATCAAAGAAGGTATAATCTAAAACAAATTTTATATTTTGATATGTGCAAAGTGCATGATTTTAGAACCCAGTGAAGAAGCTATGCTGGAAAGGGCTTTAGCAATGTCCATGGAAGAGGGTAGTGTACCAGCAACTACCGCTCCTGCGGTTTCTGCCATGCCAGTGGATTTTGCTAATATGACTGAAGACGAACAAATTGCTTTTGCTATGCAAATGTCGATGCAAGATCGTAAGTAGTCATTTTATAAGAATGGGGTGTGTTTTGTTTTATTTTATGACGTTTGATGTATCAACTTGTTGTATATGTAAGTTAAATTGCCAACGGTGAGTGTTTGTAGATAGTTGACATTCCAAATTAAGATAAAACCTACATGTTTGAATTTTTAATGTAAGTGATCATGTATTGCCTCTTAATTACAATATTTCTTGATCACGATTACCTATAGATACAATAATTTTTCCATTATTGCTTCATGAAAACACGAAAAACAGCGAATTTAAAATTGAATGCTCAAAAATTCCAAAGAGCTTTCTAAAATATCACTTCGAATCTAACAAATCACCCCAATTTTTTACTTTTAAAGAAGATCCATCTAAGGATTAAAAATTCTGAGGTTTGATATTTAGTTTTTGTAATACAGTTTAGATATCCGAAGGACATTAAATTATTCTAACAGAATCCTCTTGTAAATATAATATTTTTAAGATTATTTATTAAATGAAGTACCATCAATTGGGGTAATAAGGACCACTGGGGGCAATAAAGAACAAATCTTTCAGTTTGTATTCGGAGGAATTTATGTTGAATTTTCAACTTGGAAATATGTGAACATTGAAGGGTTTTATATTAGGTTTGTGATTCACATACTCCGAGACTGAAGGTTCAAAACTACTTCGTCCGAATACAAACTGAAATATTTGTTCCTTATTGTCCTCAGTGTTCCTTATTACCCCAATTGACGCAAGTGACCCAATTGTGCATTTAAATATTATATATTTGAAAAACTAAGTGCCCATCTATAATTTTTAAACCGTTAATGGATAGTGGATTAGGTAGGAATGCGAAAAAGTTTCATTTGAACTGTATTCATGTAGTATTTTCTTTATTGTTATTACTTAAGCCACTACTTTGTGTTTGTTGAATACTATGTGCCTTAAACATAATTAATCATTATTGTCTAATAATAATAATAGTTAATTACGTCTTGTGCAATAACAATAATAGTATTACAAAAAAACTATTTGATATATCTGCATTTTAATTGGATCATAATTTTCTCATCAAGGAAGAATATTTAATGAGGCGGATATTTGATTGATGAGAATTTGAGCACGATTGTCAGTATTTGAATTATGAGTGAAAATTTTGTTATCAAGATGATTAACGGAAAACAGCTATCATATGATATGTGAAAATCCATTATTGCTGCTTACTAAAAAAGAATTGATTGGTAGGAAATTACAAAACATTTCCGAATTTTTCAAAAAAACCGTATTTCACTAAATGAAAAATCAAGAAATATTCAGACTAAAACAAAAACTGGTTGTCCGAAAACTGGAAATGCAATTTGGCCAATGCCGAATATCAACAATAGAAAATGATAAATATTGCCTTAAAAGAAAAGTGAAACTCCTGCAACCCTTATGGTATGAGGTTCACATGGGCTTTTTTTTTATTAGTGATAATGTCACCGCTATAAAGTATAGAACAATTTTCCAAGAATAATTGCACTGTGCTACAAATTGAGGTTCATAATTTAAAATGGGATAAAATTAACAGAAAATTAAAATTTAAGGTTCCTACAACAAAATCCTAAAAGGATTTTTCAAAGTTAGTGCGGTTTTTTTTTTATACAGTGTCAAAGTTTAAAAAACAACAGAGTTCTAAATTTTTAACGTTTAAACGGCTTAAGATTTTTTAGCGAAATTTGGTATATGAGTTTAGCATATTGGTAGGTTTAACCCAAAAAATTACCAGCTTTAACCATTCACAGTGGCGGAGGTATGACTGTCCTTTATTTTAGACAAAAACGTTAAAAATTAGCAACTCTTCTGTTTTTTTAAACTTTGACACCCTGTATAAAAAAAACCCGCACTAACTTTCAAAAATCCTTTTAGGGTTTTGTTGTAGGAACCTTAAACTTTCATTTTCTGTTAATTTTATCCATTTTAAATTTTTTGTATCACTGTGTTGTTATTATTACTCTTATAAAAATATTGAATAGTGAGAAAGCGAATTTATATTTCCATAAATATAGGGGAAACGTGTCAAAGTAACAAAATTTCCGCTGAAAGAAATAAATATTCCAGCCTTAGATTAAGTAAGCCGAACATATTATCCAATGAGATCATTGAGACTCTGTAGAAATCATTTCGACTACATCAGTCCGTAGCTTTTCCAAATATAAAGTAACAATTTTGGAAATTTCAACTAATTAATCAAAATCCTGAGAAGTTAGTGTTATACCTAAATGAATTAAAAGTGTACTGACGTAGAAAAATGACGGCACTCAGTAGTAATTTAATAATTAATTTAAAATCTTTTAGTCTAGTTATTATGCGTTAGACATGTGAAACTGGTTTTTGTGTTAATATTATTCTAACAGATATAATTAACAGTTAATTAGTCACTAACACCACATAATATTCCATATTGTATTATATTCTGAAATGATTTGAAAGAAAAAATTACATCAGAAATTTCAAATTTTATTATAAATTTTTTAGATCCAATTCATATGTGATTGGGGTTGTAGATGATGTATTATTTTCTACAGTATGTGTATTTTATTAGAATTTATTCAATTAAAAAACCCGAAATTTGTTATATCTTCAATTGTCGTTTTCAGAAGAACCTTCTGGACCAATTAAAGAAGAACCGATGGAAGTGGAAGCGGATGACGACGAGGACTACTCAGCAGTTATGAATGATCCCACCTTTTTGCAAAGTGTTTTAGAAAGTTTGCCGGGAGTTGATCCTCAGTCGGAAGCCGTTCGTCAAGCCGTTGGTACTTTGAAAGACAAGAAAAACGAAAAACCCGATGATAAACAGAAAAAATAATTTTAATTAAGAGGCATATATGCGCGTATTTTATAGTCTAGTGTTTTGTTCGAAGTGCTTAATGGATGATGAGGATATGATCAATTACTGCATCATGGATGAATTAAACTTTCATTATTTATATCAGTAGTTTTATTCATTTTTTTTACATTTTTCGTTGGGAAGTCAAATTTCCTTCAATTAAACTACAAAAGTAGGGAGAATTTCTACTTTATATACAATCACAAAGGTTAAAATAAGTTATACATATAGAGACAATAATTTACTTATTTAAAGCGTAACATTAGTGTTCTACTTTTTTCGAATGATAAAGCAAACCATTTTTGGTACGAAAAATTAAATAAATTGCCTCCACCCTTATAAAATTTTCATGATGTCATTTACTAAAATTTGCATTGTCATAAGTAACAAGAAGGAACTTAAATAATTTTTCTTGTGATATGAACAGTCTCATACACTTTATTCTAAATCACGGCAATAATCTCGGATTAAATCTACCCATGTGCAAAATGAGTCCTGTAGGATTATGCCTCACAAAATCAAAAATGGTCGATCGAATCGCAAACGTGGTACTTCAGGAACTCGTGCTTGTCTGGGCCTCAAGGATAAAGGCAAGCGGAATAACGTTGGATCATGAAGGGGATCATGGAACGCTCTTTGGTAATCTCGGGGCTCCTCTAAATCTGGTATGCTAGCGTGTACAAATCGTCTTGCAGACCTAAGAAAAAGTGGTTGGCAATTTGCGTACGTAGCAGGTATCTTACTTACCTAGCTCTCATAGTAGTTGCAGGATAAATTTCCGAGTGTTGAGTGGCCTCGTCAGTTCTTTTTTCACCACAAGTGGCAAATTTATTAATTTGCAACACATCAGATAAATGCAATTCGTTCGCAACTCCATTAAGCCCTCTTAAATCTGCACTATTAGGATTAAAAAGCTCATGAAGACCCATACGTTGTAGAGCATTTGTAGCATTAATCACTGATCTATGTGAAAACCTTGGTATTTGAACCTCTAGGCCGGGTCTTGGAATTAACGATCTTAGCAATCGAGACCACGCTCCTAAAATTTTAATATAAATTTTGCATTATAACTTGATTGCTTCATTCTGCAATACCTTTTTTAAAAGAACTTTCCACTAAACGCTTTTCCAATCTAGCCAAACCATCTCCCGGAGCAGAAACTCCTTGTTGACCAGAAATAACTAAAATGGTACTAATTACTTGATCCTTGGTACCTAATGCTACAGCAGTAGCATCTAAACTAGGTTCATATCCTGCTAAGAAACCTGATTTATAGACTACCGCGGGTACCGGCACCAAGCGGCGTTGCTTTATGGCAGGGAAGACTATGAAATGAAGTTCTCCATCTCGACTTTCAGTGGAAGTTTGAGAGCAGTCCGTCTGTACGGAAGATGAAAATAACTGAACTCAAATCTATTTTTTAAAACAAGAATAAAAATTACCTCAAAAATATTAATGCTGACTCCACTTAATGGAGGTCTCGTGACTATGGAAGCATCTGCCAAAAACTGGGGGTACTTTCCATTAGTGTATTTCTTAACCAATAGATTCGTTCTTCTTCTAATAACATCTCCTATTTCCCTGTAGCTGACCTCTTCCGCGAATCCATCATAGAACGCCTTGACTCTATTTTTGTAAAAATCTAAGAGTTTCCCTTTACTTCTATCACTAAACAACTCTCTGATAATAGCAGTTGTAGCTATTCCAGAATTTGGCTCGTCAATAATAGATTCAGAAACACTTTTAAAAGTCAAATGTGGATTGAATGTCACCATGTCATCTAGTTTAAGGATTTCATTCATTTCTTCAGAAGTTGCACCTTTTGCTCCAAGAAAGACCATTGCTAGCATTGAAGTAGCTGCAAATGGAGATACAAAAATGCTGCGTGCAGGGCTTAATCCTGTAGTAACAGTTTTCCAGAAACCAAAGGCCAATTCATTACATAATTGAATGAATTGGTGAACATCAACATCTAAGGTCGAAGTACTTTCTTCCAACCCAAATCCTTGCATTGGTTTGGGGACAAGGTCTACAGGAGTAGGAGTTTCCATTATTTCTGGATAAGGTATAGTTGGAGGAGGCAAATTTTGATTAGCTGCCAGTTGAGGAGCTAAAGTGGACACTAAGGTCCAAGTTTGGTCTTGAGTTGAATTTTTTTGCTTAGAAGGAAGTGATGTCGTAATTACAGTTGTTTTAGTAGAAATATCTTTGGAACTGTTTGATAGGTTTATCGTTGTGCTTTCTGGTGTCTGAGTTGTAGTTATTTGTTCCTCCACCGAAGTAGTCTCTCTGTTCAAAGTGATACTTTCTAAAGGTTCTAACGATGTTACAGTTGTTATTTCAGTTGAAGTTTCTGTAGAAATTTTACTATCATCAGTTTCTTGTGTTAAATTTTTAAGTTCGTCTATTAGTTGTTCTAAACTTAAATCTGCTTTAGCAGGCTTGTCATTCGTTCTATTTATGTTCTCAACTAATTTCATAATCGTAGTATTTTCTGTATTTATAGGTGACTCTTCCGTTGTAGTTCCTTGAGGCTCAGTTCGTACAACAAAATAATACGCTGTAGTTTGTTGATCTGCATTCGTGTTATTGGAAGTTTGAGTATCAGTAGTTCGTTGAGTATTTTCTTCGGTATGTTCATCTGTAACTACTTCGTCAGCCTTTTCAGTTAGCTCGAGTTTGTTATTACTATCTACAACTTGAGACAATAAAGCCTCAACTGAACCTCCTAAATTATTATTCGTCGTGGAAATATCGTCAACAGAAGTTCTAATGGTTGTTGTTGAAAAACTGTCGAATTCAGTAGTTGGTGTGGTTAATTCAATTTCAGCTTCTTTGCTCAAATTTAACATAGCATTCTGAGCGTTTTCCGTAGTTTGATTGAAAATCGTTTCAACATTGCCGACGGCTTGTGACAAAAGTTGCTCAATACTCTGAATTAGAGTTATATCAGTTGTTGGAGTTTCTGAAATATAGTCTGGTTCTAATGTACTTATAGGGTGCTCAGACTTTTGAGTTGTTGATTGAGCTACTGTGGTTTCTGACGTATTTGATTTTATTAACTCTGTATTTATTTCATAAATGTTCGTGGTAAGCAACAATTGATCCAGAAGCTCTGAGGCTGATATTTTCTGCTTGTCATTCAGAGAATGCAAAATGGGTGGTAGTTTTGTAGATTCGGAAGTTAATGTAAAGTCTTGCTGAACGTCGGTGTTTAAATTGGTTACCTCAGAAGCAGTCGGAATTTTATTAGATTCAAAACTTAAAACTTCACTTATAGAACTTGCACTTGTGGTTAATTCTTCACTTTCTGAAGTTGATGGTAAAACCGATGAGTTTTCACTTAATTGAGTTTGTGCCAATACGTTCTTCAATATATTATATATCTGAACATTTTCTGGATCTGGAGTAATAAATGTAGATGCTGGACTCGTGGTGGTAGTTTCAGTTTTGTAAATTTTTTGAGTTGTTGTTGAAGTTGAATAAATTTTACTAGTCGTACTTGCAGAGCTCAACAGAGGTTTAATTTTAATTTGAGATTTGGTAGAATCTAATATTGTAGTACTTTTTACTGGGGCGACAGAACTTGCACTTAATATTACAGGGGGGTTATTTTTAGTAGCTTCGATTGGGAATCCAAAAATATTTACTCCAGGACGCTTTGTCGGATTCGTTTTCGACTTAAGAGTAGTGCTAGCAATCCAATTGCTAGACAACCCAAAAATATTTGGCTTTATAGTACTGCTAGATTTAATAGAAGTTTTTGAGGTACTGTCTTGATTTTCAGTTGGTGTAAAGCCTACTGTACTCCATTGGACACTAATCGGTCTTGATGTAGATGTAGCATTCGTTGGAGACCTAAACGGTGGGGAAGTATTTTGAGTTGAAACTCCGTTTGTAATTATTTCTACATTCATAATTGGTTTCGCTGTAGATGTAGTAGTTTTGGTGGTAAGAAGTGGTAATAAAGTGTTGTATATGATAGGTTTAGAAGTTGAAAAGGTTGAAAGTTGTATTATAGGCCTTATGGTGGATGACGAAGGTCGTTTGGTCGATGGTACGGGTCTCTTTGTAGATGGCGAAGGTTTCTTCGTAGATGATGGTGTCAATAAAGGTTTTCTAGTTGTTGTGGATGATGACGGTTCAATCATAATTGTATCCGGAGTTACGTAAGCAACAGGTTTTTCTGGCTTAATATCTTCACCAGAATTTCCAAATACCGCAGGTAAGATCATACTCCAAGAGTCACTCACATCTGGAGTGTCAAAAATTGGTTTGGATATTGGATCCTTGAGAATCTCCATTTCATCTTTAACAACATTTTGCACATTATTAACTATATCGCTTACACGCTTTTCGGGTAAAAACCCCTGAGAAGTAAATGAGTCGAAATCTAAAAAGTCGCTATCCCCAGTTGCAATTATGCTTCTAATTTCTTCCAACGACATTAGTCGCTTTACCAAATCTCCATGATCATCGAAAGTGTAAAACTCATATCTGTCTGGATTCAATAGTTCGATTGGACTGGCCAGTTCTGAGGGATTTTGCGGTTTTGTCAACGGTCTTCCCACTGCATCAGTGAATATTGCATTTTTCTTGTTGCTAGCATCCATAACCACCGATACTGAAGTAACGACACTGAAATTTAAATGAATAATTAAAAATAATAATAAATTGCTCTTCAAAAATATCAGAAATCTAAACATAACACACTGCTTGTATACCTAAATATTAACAATATTAAAAAAGACGGGTACATAACACATTAGGTCATCTAGCATCTTAAGATTTTCGGTAAAAAGAAGGATATATTTGTTGTTCTTGAACATTTTTGTTGACATTTAAGTCCGGATGAAATCAATTTTCTAAAAAAATGTTCGAAAAAATTACTTGAAAAATAGGATTTTACACTAATTTCAGTACTTTTTCTCAATACTTAAATGTCTTACAGAATAGTGGAGTGAATAGGAGTGCTAGGTGAGGTAACTAAAACATCGTTCTAGAGTATTTTTTACTTTACCTTATCTTGCCCGCCCCTACTCCTTCTCAAATTTTTTTTACTTACCCTATGCTATCTCAAACTCTTTTTGTTATTTTTCTTTTAATGTATTTTGACTTTACCTGAGCTGACTCTACACTGTAACGTATCTTATCCTACCTTATTTTATCTTACCTTACCTCTTCTTACCCCACTCGGTACTCCATTTCACTTCTCTGTTCCGTAAGATACTTTAGTATTGAGAAAAAGTATTGAAATGAGCGTAAAATCCAATTTTACAAGTCATTTTTTCGAAAAACTTTTTTAAAAAATTGATTTCATCCGCACTTAAATGTCAACAAAATGTTTAAGAACAACAAATATATGTATACTCCTTTTTACCAAAACTCATAAGATGCTAGTTGATCTAATGTGTTATGGAACCAAAAAGATATTTCTGAATTGACTACGTCATGTCGAGCTTATTAATGTCTATGATATAGTGGCCCAAAGAAATATTATCTCAGCCGATCATTTTGTAAGAGGAAATGTTGCTTTAACTTTTTATCTAGTAGTTTATGTACTTTGAAAGCAATAGCGACCATTTATGGAAAAAGGCAGTAAGTACAAAAACAGCTGAAGTAAATATTTTGAGTCTATGAGATTCGAAGTGGTTTTTACACGTCTGTAAAATGTAGAAAGGCAGAATTGGCAATATTAAATACGTTATTAACTGCTTTTAAGAGTTTTCTTATAAAATAAAACCCATCTAACATTGTAAAAAATAATAAAAACAAACAATTGTTAACAAATGCATATTTACATATGTGTAGACTAATATAAATAATTTCATTAAGCTACCGTTGGTCAAATAAAAATCTTAAAATATCATAATTAAAACAATATCTAGAGCGATAAGGTTTTTGTTCTTTTCTCCCAAATTGAACAATTTATAGATACTGCTTTTCTCCAAAGTTGGGTAGAATAAATGTTTTTTCAGCTTTCAGTTTCAAGGAAAATTCTATCCATTTCACAATTCTAAAAATTAATTAACCCAGGACCTTTTGCATCTTTTTGTCCGGTTCATTAGAATAAAAATAGTATTCAAATACCTACTAACTTTTTTCGTAATAATAACTTTTCATGTAGTCGGGTTTTCAAGAATTAACCACTTATGGTATTCTAAAAATCCTCGTGCCATAAGAGAAGGATAAAGTGATGTGTAATTTACAAATTTTTATTAACCCGTTGTAACCCTAACTTTAAAAATCTTATATTTTATTAAAAAAGCGTTTTGTGAAATGTAAAGAGCCTTGTTTATGGTAAATTCAAGCATAATTGTTCTAACGACCAAATCAGGTTTCCGTTTGAGTTCTTAGAAATTTATTTAATGTCTGTTCTCAGATAAGCATTGACATTAATTTTCGTTATTATTGAATTAAAATACAACTAATAACAGAACTCATTGTATTTGAGTTTCTTTAGAACAAGTTCTCTTTAACTTGCGACAGAATTTGTACGAGGTATGCGCCAAAAGTTTCCTTAGTAAATCCCCAAAAATTGTTATGATGCTATGACATTTCTTTCCGATTGAGTCATCCTTACCTGCTTTAGCCGAACTGAAACTATTTTGCCCATTCTTTTCCTGTCAAAAGTGAACAAAAAGAATCACCATAGACTGCATTTAACCCCTATTTAATATCATCCTATTTAAAGGCCGTCTGACACGAGACTAATTTTAGTACTAAATTCAATGCTAAAAATGCATTTCCCGCATGCTTATTCTTATGAATTGTATTTTTAACGTCGTATAAACAGGGATGTTGTTTATACAAATCTATTAGCAACTGAATTTGCATACCTCACCAAGACATTTTTAACAATGAGAAGAAAAATGTATATGTATGTACTACGTGAAAATCAACAAATTCATAATTAATTTGACACAAACGTCAACATAAAAATGCCGATTCAAATTCAAACTGAAATATAGAATATGTCCTAATTTTTAGGATTCAAACGGAGTAAAAACGACTTGCTTTTCTGCTTTTTTAATGGGAAATTTAATGACAGCTCATTTTCAATAGCATAAAAAGTGACATGAACTGTAAACTTACACATCTCCTATTAAGCAACTGAGGCAGTAGCAACTGTAGTACATTATAGTGCTCTCGATATTTCGTTGTAATGATTTTTGTAATATAGTCAGGTAGGAAGCTTTTACCGCAGACCTCGTGATTTATATGGTATGGCCGACTAGAACATCTATCTTGTTTATTCATTAATATTTAGGCAGGATTTTGCAGGCCGCACACAGGTGGAATTACACTAAAACCTGGCCAAAGGTCCTCATAAGAAATCTATTGGTTTTCATATTCAACGGTATTCAACGCGAATTAGTATGTCACATGATAGATAATATTGTGAAGATACAACAAGTAAATGAAATGGATCCAACTTTATCATAACACCATAAAATTATAAATGGATATAACTGTATATTTTAATGTTATAATAAATGTTCAACAACTTTTAATAATTATCAAAAGTATAATATAATATATGTATAATTATAGTATAATATGATATAATTGTAATTATATTTACAATTTGCGATAACGTTAAAAATAAAGGTACTCTTGTACGTATATTTTTGGTCATTCCTCGTATACCACTAATCCAAGTTCAGATTTGTTTGTTTCTTGTTCAATTTTGAAACATGCAGAACATTTTATGAAGAATAAGGTTTTTTCGTAAAACTCAAAATAAATAAGTTTTCCATATTACAACTCTTTCAGGGGAGAGAAATTCGGTGAAAAAAAAGTCCGAGAGGGACAAAGAAGTTTTGTAAATTTTTTGTTGTCAAAATCACACAAAATAATTGAATTGTAATTTGAACATGTGGTCTAATTTGTGTACCATGATCCTGTGAGATATAAAAATTTCTGTGTACAAATTATGTACCAAGGCCCTTGATAGAGTTAATTGACATGATAGAGTTAATAGACACATTGTATATATTTACACCCTACAATAAATGTATAACTATAGTTTAAACACAATGTTTTGGCCGAGATTTTGTTCAATATCACCTGTATGCGCCGGTGAATAATATGTGGAAATAAAAAATTGCTTGGCGGTTTAGAACATTTTAGTCAACACCTTAACTCAAGAGAGAACAAAACTTGAATTGATAATGGAATAGTTAAGTGAAACAAACATTTCAGATCATCTCTCATTGACAGCAATAAACAGAGGCTCTTTAAACCTCTTTTTTTAAAGATTTTCAGTATTGTGACTGAAATTATTTTCTAATTAATGGGATCTGGAAAAATATGACTTCTACATTTAGTGATTATTGTATGCAAAGGTAAAAATTTAAATATAAATAAAAGGAAATGATAAATGCAAGGACACGAAACAAAAATTAAAACGGAAACACTGACATACAATTTTCTAACGGATAAAATAAGGAGCTCTGCTTTTTACATGATTATGAAAAATATTAGTGTTTTATGTAACGTAATCAAAAGGCCGTTTCTTCTATGTAATTACCCAGTTCCCATCCTTAACGAGATATTTTCTGTGTGCAGCTCCAATTAACGTTAAAATTGCACTCTTATTATTATGTACTTTAACCTGTTTGCTTTTAAGCGTTCAAATTAAATTTACCTGGAACCAAGAATTTTTCTCGAAGTATCCCCGTCAGATTCGCTGCCATCGTCACCTGCATAGCATATCTCGAGGAATGCTCCTGTTATAATCAAATAAATCAACTGCATGCCAGGTTGTTAACGATGTAATCTGAAACATGTTTAAATTTAATTTCAAATACCCTTTAGGGACGTGAAAATGAGATAGTTCCAAGAGAAGTTAACAGCAAAAACTTTTTTTTATACCTATGCGCTCAGAAACGAACGGTATCGCCAAAAGATTTTTACACATCATTGACTTGTTCGGTTCAATAACAATGTAAATTATGATCCTCTGGACCCGTTCTTTCAATAATTATCTTTGGTCGTGCAAAATTTGATTTAACTTTTCAGGAAAAAAAAGTCCTTATTTATCGTTCCGGTCAGTCGGGTAAGTAGATAAAGTATTAAAGAAGTGCATTGTGTTATAAAAAAAATATTAGTTGCTGATGAGAATTTTTCTTAGAGAATAGGATTATTTAATGTTCATTATATCATATTTTATTTGGCTTTATTATTGTAAAACAAAATTAGATTACGATAGGCAAATTTTCGCAATAAACGATGCAGCGGCGAGATGAAAACAATTATTTTCTCTTTTTCACAACAAACAATGAATTGTTCTTAACAATACCTCTAGTCAACGAAGACGTTTCATTGCGGCTTTTACCTATTTCAAGTAGGTTGAATGTTACTGGAAAATAATTCAATTAGCTTAATAATTTTGCAATGATTTTTATGACTCCCAAGCCTCGAATTCTAGACAAAATAACTGTACATCCTGTTCGAAAAATTGCTTTAAGAACTACCGTTTTTCAACTAGCAAAAACTTGTTAAAAAAACCGCTATTATAAGGTAACTTTGAAAATTAGGACTGTCGTAGAAAATACCCATCTTTTGGTTAATAATCAATTTGTTGATGGCAAGAAGTTCGAAATGTACAAGATATACAATTATGAAATGTACATGGATGAACTATATTTGAACGAATTATATTTTATAAATATTTTTGAAGTACATATACAGAGTGTCTCAAACATATATGTAATTGATTTAATTTAATTTTTCCATTAAATTAAAGGTAAGCTTGACGAATGTGTACTATTTAATTCTAGTGATTTTTGAAATAAATGGTTTTATATTAAAATGCATAGCAACATTCAATCATTGAAGCATTCATTGTGCCATTAAAACAAAGTTTACATAGATACACCATCAATAAACCAGATTTTATATTCTAATTTTAAAAAAGATATTAAGCATATATATCTTTGTGTGTCCTAGAGTAGTATCCAATTCTTAAAACTTTTAATCACTAATGAATTATTTTATTTAAATTGAACATCCATTGTATTTTATGTTGTTGTTAAATAGAAAGTTTAATTTTCTATAAAACATTATTAGTATTCTTTCTTAAACTCCCTTTCTTCTGTTTTCCTCGACTCTTTTTTATGAAAAACACATTTTTAAAGATATGTGTACATACTTTACTTCAATATCATGGAACATCAAATTGTCAAAACATCCATGTAATTTTGGAATCAAGTCTGCTTTGTCACTTTGGTTAAATTGTTACATTAAAGTTAAAAAACATTTGTGTAATTTAAGATTTAAACTGCAAAAATCTTTTGGCAAAAATATGACTATAGTGATAGGAGAGAGCTAAGAAAATTGTCTTTTTTGGCGCAGCCAATTTACACAGATAAGTATTATTATTATTTATAAAAATAATAATACTCTTTTCCTCTTTAATTGATGCGCATAAGTCTACGTTTTAATTATTTTTAAATGCTCCTATGTGTTCTGTAATTTCCAAGCTTTTTTCTTGACTAGATGAAACAATATTGTTAGAATCTGTTGCCCATCTTTTTAGAGGACACGGCTTTTAATTTGATGTGATAGTTTAAGCTAAATGATAAGGCAGATTTAATTCTAAAAATTCAGTAATGTCTTGACAATTTTATATTGTTTGTGTAACACTGAAGCACGGTATTTATACATTTCTTTAAAACTATATGTTTTTCATGATAAGTCGAGATTAAATATTTTTTTGCATGTTAACACAAAATATATTTCAAAAACCAGAATTTGAAGCCATAAACTTTAATCAAACTTATCTTTATTTTTATTGTAGAATTTAAAAATTATACAATATACCAGGGGGTTTATTTAAAAAAAATATAACATTCCTTATGTATTTAAAACACTCTGTACACATCGAAAATAATTATAAAAATGTAGCTTTCGTTCGTTTACATACATCTTACAACTATTACAGTAAAAAATCTCTTAGTCTAGCTCAGAAATTTCGTGGTGTTACTAATAACCCACCTCGTATAATCTAAAATAACTTTAGAAGGTATGTTTAAAGCCACTTAAAATTAAAAAAAAAGATAGTTTCTATTTTGATTAGTTTTAAAATCATAAAATATAAATTAATTTGTATTTAGGTGTATGTATATGTATAAGTGTTTGGACGTTGCTCTTACTAATTGTAAGACCATATATTCATTATTCCAGAATGTGTTTTGAGACTGCTATATGAACCGATATGCAAGTTTCAGCAATTCTACAATACATATAGAGTCGGGATATTTTTATTTTCTATAGAATTTCATTCAATTCCTATAGGAATAGAATATGTATTTAGAATAGGAATATGTATATCTCTATTCCATATGGTAAATTCTGTTGAACAATATTTAAACAAACGGCACATTTATGTCCTAAGTGTTGCAGTCTGTAAGTGAGTAAAGCTTACAGGTGATATAACGGTGGTTTTCTTTAGTTTTCTCATCATCCTCGCAAATTTTGCCTTCTCAGGGTATATCTATGGTGGAGCCATGAGAAGGGATAAGAATGGTGATACTGAAAAGCTAACTTTTTTCTATTAAATTTAAAATATTTTCTTGATGTCCCATATTGGGTAGGGATTCTGCTATAATACCGCTGTTTACAGCCCATTTGTTCCAATAATATATCTTGAATCTTATTTCAGGGCTAGCTTTCAGTTATAATTTTTACTATAGATACAGGAAATTCAAATGGAGATTTCATTTCCACATATCCAAAACTGACACTAAAACATTACGTATAGATCAGACTTTAGAGTGGTGCTTAGGTGTCATGTATATGTATATGTATGTATATGTATATACATGTATATGTATATGCATGTATATGTATATGCATGTATATATATGGTAAGATTCTCTCTTGAGGTTTTTTATACGTAGATTATATTGTCATAATAATAGCTTGCTGTACGATAATGTGTTAACCACATTGAAATACTTAGTTTTCTTCCGACGGCAAGGGAATGTTTCCATAGATGTCAAGTCTTTTCGAGTACGAAAGACGACAACTTACGTACTGAAAATTTTATATTTGATTTGTCTTATTCTCTTGATCTTGCTCCAAGGGCATATCATGTCTTTGACTCACTTAAAAAAAACATAAGTGGCAAACATTTTTAGAGTATTCCTTCAGACAGTGCTCAGGATTGCACATAAGACCAATCGATTTTTTCTTCTAGTATTCGAGGACTTCCAAAACGGTGGAAGAGGTTATAGAAACAAATAATCTTATCTCTAAAAACTATATACATTCTTTTTATTACAATTATAAGGATAAATGTTAAATAACTTTAGGAACATTAATTGAAAGAATGACTCTATGACTTTTGAATAACCGAATGAAGGTTTACAATTATTGTACTAAAAATAATCGAAGCATTTGCTCTTTCTATGACTTACTTTCTTAGCAGATCTAGGCAGATTTGGGAGATATTAATTTTTGAAATATGTATTAAGAAATGTTTTAAAAATTATATATTAGATGCATATGTAGATAGAAAAATTATATAAAATGTTTTTGAGTTCGAATTGGACTTCCGATGATGAAGAAAATAAAGATTTCTTAATTTTTAATTAATTCTTGGAAAGAAAAATCTAAAAAAATGTTTTTAGCTTAGTCTTATGATTAGTGTTTAGTACATATAAGAATTTAGAAAGCTGATTTTGATGCCTGTCGAAGAACTTTTGGCAAATAATCATATCGGTGATGAACTAAAATTGAAGTTTTTTTAAACTATTTTATTAAAAATCCCGTTTTAAATTGACAAATACTGTTATTTTAAAAATATATCTTTTTTTTTCAAATTAGACAAAACATCTTGCATAATAATTACGTTTGGTCGTCGTGACACTCTAACCTTAATTGGCTAATCCACATTCAATTTTCTCTGGAAACAAATCGCAATCGTATCTAATTATCCCTTGCAAAATTGCAAATCATGGATTAGTGTTCGAGGCGCAATCAAATAAAGCCATTAATTATTCGATTATTTGAAATGTTACAGTAATTGTGGTAAAATGCGAAAATTGGTTTGTTGCCTAATATTCTGGGCAGTAGGACTAAAGTTCATATACCTCCTTATTTTATAATTGAAAATTGGCATCTTAATTAATTTAATTAATTAAGATTAAGGAATTAAAAATTAAAAAAAACATAAATGAAAGCTATAAATTTCAGATGTTTCTTATCTTTAAAAACAGTTTTTTGAAGTTCAAATATAAATTTATCAAATAATTGAAAAAAATTATTGTACTTTGTATAACCTCCTCGTTAAAACTTAAAGGGTTTAGTACTTTTCGAATAAATTTCATTAAATACCTTCTTTTTCCTAATAAATCTTTTTGAACCTATATAAACACTTTAGTGAACTTAATCTTTTGTAAATAAAAACTCATCACAACAATTTTCTTGTAATCTCTTACAATATATACATTAGCAAGGGTTTTTAAAGATCAATTTTTAAAATCAAGAAAGAATTTTAAGTTTGTGAAAAAGTTGATGATTCAGAAGGATGTCCAGAAGAAAATTAAGGTAAGTAACCGAGAGGCTAATATGATTATACATATATGTATACGATTAAACCTGCGATTAGACAAGTGAATATTTTAAAGTATCACAAGGTGTGGTAACTCGGCTAGTTGATTGTTAGAATCAGACTGGAAATGTTGCGGAACCATAAAGAGTTGGAAAACTAAGAGTTGTAGTGTCAGCTGAAGATCGCTACATTACTCGTTCAGGTCGGAGAGCTCCACTTGATATCTTTTGCATGCCAAAATGATGGATTTTTAATTTTATTGGAAGGAAGTACAATATTAATTACAACAATAGAGCGTAGTTTTTCAGAAGCCAATTTAAAGTCTTTCAATAAAACTGTAGTACTGTAGTACTGTAGTGTGGCAAAACAAATTTGAGATATTAGACTGGGCTTTAGAACAATCAAATCTGTGAAAAATGTAGATTTCCATTTTCTTGTCAGTTTGGATCAATTCATTAATATCTAGTAACTTTTTATCTAAAGTATCTATAGATAAGAAATTATCAACAATCTAACTCCTGATTTTCATGTTACTCTTTTAGAAGACTTCGGTATAAATAAAAGTCATTATCAGTACAGTAAATCAGTACAATGCAGTTCCATATTGATCCTGCATAGTAGAAAAAATCAGGATATTCGTTTACCTTGCGGATCCCTGAATTCTACTTGATTGAGCATTGATTCAGCTGCAAAAAGTATATGAACTATGTTCAGAAATCCTTGACCTGTTCAAGGTTGCTCAACAATTTAGTAGAAAACATACAGAGGTATTAACAAGCAGTAATTAAAATTACTCTTTATTTGATAATAATTAACTTTTACGAGTCGGTAGTCCAAATATAATTATTCGCTTTTTATGATATTTGTTAATAATATCTGTAATTTTGAAATATTAGAAATGTATATCTTATAAAACTCGATTCAAAGTTCACAAATTGAATTAACAAGGATTAAATTTAAAAAAATGTAAGAATATGAATAAAGAAAATAATAAAAAGGTGTTTAATAAAATGCCGATTGTAATTGCAAATAGAAAAAGAACGTATTTCATAGATGAACTGAGAATTAAGCAAGTTTTGGAAGAAAATTACTGAAAACTGACAGTTTTGTGAGGAAAATATATATTTAGGTATGTAATCGTGCAGGCATCCAACAAAAACGAATTTACTTAACAACGAAAAAACAAATTGACAACGATTTTAGTATTTCGAGGAAACTCTAATGCAGGTAATAAATTGAAATATATTCTAATTTGTGTTGAAATTTATAAGGAAAAAATTTTTCCATTCCGTTTTTGCAGAGTTGTCTTTTCCATCTCTTGATTCTTGATATACGATTTTTCCTTTGCATAAATTCAATACACCGATACTCTTTGCACATTTTTCCCTTAAGTTTAAGTGATTGAAACATTCCGTTCACACTATTATTCCTATTTGTTTTACCGGAAACCAATTCCGTGTTCTCAAATTTCTACTAGCCCAAGCTCTAACGAGATCATAAATAATCTCCTAGTGATTGTATCGCTTTATATTGGTACAAAACAAGCATCTGACATTTCTTAATACACATTACTATCCATTTCGTTAGAAAGTAATGTTATTTGAAGTTTTTGTGTTCTATGATGCAAGTTTTAACGATAAATCTTGCTTGCAAGTTATTTAGAACGACAAAAAGAGGTTTCAGGGCAATTTACGGAAAAAAAGTCTCTTCAGATACATAAGCGAAATTTCGGTGGTAATGGAATTGGTATCAGGTGTTGTGAATGACATGAACAAACCTCAAATGACTTATTTTCATAAAAATATTTTTTTTACATATCAAATGTCTGAATAACTGTTTGGTTCAATGCATGAATATGGTTTGAAATTTTGTTATTCAGCTCTGGAATTGGACTGCGATTGAATACATATACTCATACGGTTCCAACAATTGGTGGCATTGAGCGCTTCCAGATTCAGTTAAGACAGAAATATTCATTTTTCCATTGAATGGAACTTTAACGTACTGTGAACGTAACAATTAGGGTCGGTAATGCTTGAAGTAGCAACTTATGTTTTGCAGACGTGACAGGTCAGCGCAACCTGTGCATTGTAGCTACATTAACTTCCCTTTAGACAAAAATGGAAATACTACTTTTCAAATAGGAGAATTTACGACCTCATCATGCACATGCTTAGATTTTTTTGTAGCATTAGACATATTTTTTCCCTAGTCTGCACTATCAGCAACTCTTTCTCCAATAAAAAATATAGATATAATATAATATGATAAGGAGGACATTATAAAATTTACAGTGTGTCTCCCCGGATAAATGAGACGATTCCTGTAAAAAATAAAAAATTCTCGATTTAAATTTTCATTTTGTGAGGGTTCAACTCTGGTTAAAAACTAATTTATAACATATTTTCAGTTTTAAAAAATCAAGTATGTTTTGGAATTAAAAAAAACTGTTTTACTGTAGGGTAGAGTGCCTTTTATGTATCAAATATGGCATAAAGTTATCAAGAAAAATTGTCTAAAATCTGCATCTAGGTTCATACACCAAATTTCACAATTCTCGGGCAACTTTGATCTCTCACATTTTCTTTTGTTTCTTTAGAAAAAATTTAGTAGCAGGCCTAATCTAGCATGATATTTAATCTGAGGTTGTTTAGTTTTGTTTAATTATGTGATAATAAGTAGTGGTAAGCCAGTAAGTTGTAAGAGTTTATTATTCTAATAAAAAAATTTGTTGAAAATAAAATTCTATAATTTGGGAAGAAACATAAAAGAAAATGTGAGAGATCAAAGATGGCAGGGGATTTTGAAATTTAGTGTATAGCCCTAGATATAGTATTGATTATAAACAATTTTTCTTGATAACTTAATATAATATTTGATATATAAAAGGCACTTTACTCCACAAAAAATGAGTTTTTTCAAAATTTCCAACACACACTTGATTTTTCAAAATTGAAATTATGTTAAAAACTAGTTTTTTACCAAGCAAGGCTGAAACCTAAAGAGTGAAAATTTAAATCGAGGACTTTTACCTTTTATAAGATTCGTTTCTCCTATCCGGGGACACACTGTACATACATCTCCATAAACATTAAACTGTTAAATACACGAAGTTCAGATGGCCTAGAATACTCTACACCAACAAGATGTTAATCAATTAATTCAATCTCTGGCGCCACGAGTTAATGAATGTATAGCGATAGAAGAAGGTCTACTCATAATTAATATCAAATTAAGATATCTTACTTATGGCTCGACATTTTTTTGTTCATATGTTAAACACTTTCCACTTATTTGTCGAGTAATATAACGTAAAAGTCTAAATTAAAAAAAAAAAACTTAAAATGTATTTCATTTTCGATATCACTTACGAAGGAAGGATATGAAACTTGGATTTATTAAAAAATAGTGTATATGTACTGAGTATTGTATCGTACTATAGATCGTTGTGTCTGTGTCTCTTTCATTCAAAAATGTTCTCAAAGTCTTTTGAATGCAGTTTATATCACTAATTCACTTTAAACTCGTAAAACATTGAGGACAAAGATTTCCAAATGAAGGGACTGTAACGCAAAATGAACGTCACACTGAAGTTTGCCCAACCACTCACAATCTGAAGTAAGTACGTAGAAATTTTTTTATTATAGTTTTTAATCTACGAAACAATTCCACTTTGCAAAAAGCTAAAGCCGGAAAAAAATCTATTCAATATCTATTAAAATTTGAGCGTCATTGGCCACCGTAAAAAGTAACTGTTCGTCCAGACCAAAATCGGAATGAACATAACTGAAAAACGTCCCCGAGGCAACATTTGTAGTCATTTAAAAAATTCGTACACGGTTCATTGCATGTTTACACACACAAATCGGTACCTAGAAACCCAATTTCGTTACTTAAAAATAACCATAATAATAATAGCGTTAACCCATTCATCGATTTTAGTCTATGGTTTGTCTTGTCTTACAAACAATTAATTATTTTAAATAGGTTCATTACATGACGTACACCTTTCTTCTCGTTTGTTTTCCTCTTCAAGATCACACAAAACGATAATGGGATGAGTGAAAGTCTGTTTAAAGTTTGGATTTTTAATTATCAATATTATTTTTCAAATAAATGTAGGTCATTTCTCCAAAAATAGGTCAACATAATTTATAATTTTTTTTATTACATTAAATAAATTGGTAAAAATAAAAAAAATTATGAATTATCATTTGTTTAAGTTTAGTAATAAATTTATTTCGGTTCCTACCTTGCAATCAAAAAAATTCTTCTTTAAAACGGTCTCTGTTTGGGAACCACTCTTCGTTTCGATCGGGGCTAACAAACTTTTTCGCGAAAAGTCGTTGATGCGTGTGTCTTCACGGAGTCAATGTCACTCACTGCTCTCTTCGGCTCCGTTCTTCGGAAGCGTCTTCTTCATCGCCTTAGACCGGTCAACTCGGCGAAAGGAGGAGGTAAGTTCATCCGGGGACGGTACCTTCTTCTTTTGATTTTCACGTGGGAAATTTATTAATGCCACTATTATTACCATTAGAAAAACGTTTCGTGGCTATTCTATTTATTTTTAGCCTGGTTTCGTTGTGCAAGAGGTTCATAGTTTGCGTTCCAATTTTCCAGGACTAAAGTGATGAGCAAGGTGCACGCCCTTGACCTTAAGCAGGGCTTCTATATTGTTGTATATGAAAAAGTAGAGTCCGTGGATGAGGCTGTCGATGCTTTTAATGTTTATTTAAAGACACCTCTCGAGGTTATGACGGAATCAGTACAAAAAATCAGGTTTACGTTTCAAATAACCATTAACAAAAATGCCAGATAATTTAAAATAATGATGATGACTGGGAAAATTAAACGTTGATTTTTCTTTTAACCAGTTTTTTCGCTAATTTTAAGATAATCTTGATGGGAGCCTCTACATTTAAAAAAATATTGTAAACGAGGTGAAATAGAGGAAAAACACGTTGGGAATTAAAACAAGACGTTTAATAAACGTTCTATGTATTTTTAATAAACTTCTAGAAAAATTCAAGTAGCATTTCTTAATAGAGACTATAATTATAAAAATCTTATAACTAATTATTGATTTAACAGATAATCAAATAACGTATAGAGTAAATAACTGAAAAAAAAAATATGCAAGGTAACAACAAAGTAAAGAAAACTTCGAAAATCTGATCATTTAACATAAATGGGGTAAGTATAAGAATTGCACTCGTCAATAAGCCAAAGGCATTCAATCGGTTAGTCATTTTAAAAGAAGCTTTGAAAAATATTCCTTCTGGATTCCTTTAGACTGACAGATGTCAGCGCTTAGACACCCTTCTGAGGAAACAATATCAATATCTTGTAATCAATTGCCTTTAGGAGGAATCCAAATAAAATATATGTATTTACATTCGATAAGTATTTCAAATTTGCTGGCCAATAAATCACAATAATCTTAAATAAGTTAAATGCCTCATCGTAACAGAATATCGCCGTTATCTTCATTATTTATTTTTCTCTTTTTGCTTTGTTGCTCAACAAAGAAGCATCCAGGATGATTGACGAAGTACTCATATTTAAAAATTAATTTAAAGTAAGAAAATTTACTTCTTTTTATTAATCTAAATTGATAGCTAATCGTGAAGGTAGGTCTTACATGGTTAAATTTGCGATGCCTAAGCTGATACTGTTTGGCACGTAAAAAAACTCCCTATAATAAGGCAAAGCATACCTAAACTTTGTCCAGAAATATCTATCACCCCATTTAATATAAATATTAGTTTTTAGGTAACTTTTTACCTCGTTGTCCTATTTACTTTCATCTAACTCACCAAGGATCACGACAATCACTCTGCTACGTCCGTCCAAAATCGCTTGGTTGCGAGCAGCTGTAAATTCAAATCTTCCTCAAGCACTTTCCAAGAAATGATTAGAAAGTACTACAAAGGTTCTTCTGGAGTTTGTAACACTTTTTTATCACATGTGTTGCAATGAATTCTCCCGGATACCAATCACGGCTGTGAATGCAAACTTTAAAAGGGTAATCGAATCTATCCAGCCCAGGAAGCAAGTACTCTGAAATGAAATGTTCATCTTGATTTACGTAACTCACGAAAACGTCGTAGATTTTATCTTTGTCCAATTCCTTTTCAGTGGCGAGCCATAAGCACATGTTTTTGGCATAGAGGTAGATTTTGATTTCTGTTTGATAATGATAGTAAAGGGCAATTAAAATTGAAAAAACAGAAGAATAGCAAGCAATAGTGGAAGGATAATGGACAGCAATAAAGGCGATTGGCAAAGATTGGTAAGTCTAACTAGCTCCTTGTACTGTTCCTTACAATTAATGTCTGATGAATTTACTTAAAACGGTTTATGTTGTAATAGAATTTTAAAAAGTGATCGTTCTATTTTACCTTATAATAATACTGAATAAGATATTTTTGAAAATCTAAAGATTTGCAGGTACACTCCAAAGGATTATCTTTCAGGTAT
>JABRWK010000405.1:27669-49795 GCA_013372445.1 Hypothenemus hampei | reverse complement strand
CTAGAATCGAAGTTACAGGAAAGAAATTTACTACTCCAAAGCACGTCAATTGGATATTTCGAAAAAGGAATGCAAGTTTAAAATCGTTTTTTGAAGCACAGAATCCCTTTGCACATGTATTAATGTACAAGGTATTCTTGAAGAGTTAAATTTTCCATGTCATCCGAGCCAATGGCGCTTGTTTGTAGATTCATCAAAGTACAGTTTGAAAGCAGGTCTCCTACATAACAGTAACGTAGGGGATGTGTACCTGTGATGACATGCCTAACTATTTTGTCTATTATTTGTTATGTTAAGTATTGTTTCTGCTCTTGAACGTTGCACACTATTCGTTCATAACATAGACCATAGCACAAGACGTATATTTTCATAATTAACTTTAAAATAGGCAATATACAGGGACTCAAAAAATTAGCTCAGTATGTCATCATTGGACCAGTAGTGAGCTTATGTTGACATACCATGTCAACATAGGAAACAAGAAAAATTCTGTAATATTCAGAACAATAAACGAAAATTTTATTTTCCAATATAAAAAAACAACACAAACTTAATTAAATCACAAAATAAATTATATAATATTCTTTGTTAATAAAGAAAACAGGATAAACAGGAACATTATATATGTGATATACATTCTGTATTTTACTTTTTAGAATGTATATCGCATGTAAACTGTTTAGCTTTGGGGCTAACGCCAGCACATTCTGCATGGCATCAGAGTTCGCAAATTTGACACTTAAGCCAAAATTCGCGTGGACGTGACATAGAATAAAGTTCATTACAGTATGGACATGCGACATCAGAATCTCCTTCATTAGAAACCTGGCTAACTTTTTTATCTTTTTCAGCTAGTTTACATTTTTTGTTTGTTTTTGTCGTCAATTTTTTTCTTTCCTTTGCTGCTTTTTCTATATGTTCGATTTTTTTCTGATTGACTTCCGGTGTTGTATTCAAGATTCCCATTTTTCCTCGTTTACGTTTAGGACTTTGCTTAAAATTTGATGAAACGGAGGGTATTGGTGATACTTCTTGCAAAAGTTGACTGATGGATGATAAATTTTTTTGTTGCTAGAATTGTGCTCTTCAAATTCTAATGGTTTATTAGTTTCTTGGAAAGTCGTATTGTTAGAAGCTCCGACATTCACATCAATGATTGCCCTCTCGGTTAGTAAAGATGATGTATACATCCAATCCTCAAAAACATAAGGATTTAGTGGATGAATGCCTGTTTTGGTAAATGCATTTATGGCATTTCTGGCATTTCTGGCTGTGGCTGCTCGCAAATAGGCTTTAGAAAAAATTCCTGCAAACTGGAAATGTGTTACGGGTCTACCAGGATTCTGCTTCATCCACAATTGAACCTCTTGGTCGTAATAAATTTGTAGCGATCCAAAAAAGCCAACATCTAGGGGCTGAACTCGATGAGTACAGTGCGCAGGGAAACAGAATAACACAATACCATTGGTTTTTGCAAACTCCAAGACTTCTAGGCTTTCATGGCTACTGTGCCCATCCAGTAAAAGCAATATTTTCTTAGTGCCGTCTGGTTTTGCATACCTTACAAAATGTTTCAAATATTCCAAGAAAACTTCCCCAGACATCCATCCATTTTCTTGGCAAAAGGCAACTGCTCCTGGAGACGAATTGTCCATTAATTCGTTCTTAAACCTCTTGCGTGGGAAAATAAACACTGGGGGTATGAATGTACCTAAGGGGTTCATGCTACACACAACTGTCAAATGATGACCTCGCTCTGCACTGTCGAGTGCTCCGACTTGTTTGCGACCTTTTGTAGCAAATATTTTGGAAGGTCTTGATTGCACAGTGCTGAGGCCAGACTCATCGACATTGTAAATGTTTTCTGGTAAAAATTTGTATTTCTCCATTACTTGTGTTAAACTTTGAAAACATTGATTGATATTCTGTTTATTAAATGCTTGAGCCCTAGCCAAAGATGTATTCTCAGGCGTCCTGAGAAAAATTGATAGGTTCCGCCTTAGAAAACCTTTTATCCATTTCCAACCAGCCATTTCATTCCTTTCATTGAACTTATGATTTATCTCCAACTTATTTGCTATTTGGTAAGCTAGAATCCGCACATCTTTGGTAGTAAGTCCAAAATATCTTGTTTCCAATTCTTTAATATGTTGAACAAGTTGCGCCTCTACATCGACAGAAAAAGTTGGCTTGCATCCTCCAAGGTAACCTTTTCCACCGCCTAATTTCTTCTTAAATCTACGGCGTAAAGTTGCTTGCGGCACATTAAATGTTTTAGAAGCAAGCAACCAACCCATTAATTTCTTATCAACAGCCTCAAGTGCTGCATTCATATTTTTCTCTGACCATTTCTGTCGTTGACCCTTGCCAAACATGTCTATAGACAAAAACGAAATATGTTTCTGATTTGATCTTGGCCGAAAAAAATTACATCGACAAAATAATTGTTTTAATAATCAAAATCACTATTCCCATGATAATTTCGAATATTCCAATGATGACACAGTATGTCATCATAAGAAAGGACTTCATATGTCATCATAGGCAACTAACATTGAACACATTAAAGACGTAATTGTTTCAATTATTGAACAAAACTTCGAACTCTGCCTCATATAACATAAAGAAAAGGGTCGATTTATTGTCGTGTTTCAATGCTGTTATGATAAACTCGAAAATTGCTTAGCTGAACAACAATTATTAAGATGATTTTGATATATGAACACTTACCTAATCCGAATTTCACAAATAAATGATACTAAAACAAACAGCCGCCATAATTTATTTAATACCGGTATTGAGGTTATAGACACTGTTGCCACTAATAATAGGCTTCTAAAATTAATGGGGCCTATTTTATTGCAAATATGTCATCATAGGAACTGTGTCGTCATAGGCATATTTCTCCTAGAGCCTAATTTCATATTCTTGAATACGGAGCTAGCATAGGATAACTGCAGGAACGACTAGAATTTTGCAGAATTAATTATTAGCCTTGACCTCCGTTGTCTGCAAGTTTGAAATACATTAAATATGCATGGGGCATATTTAGAAGATGAGTAATTGAAAGTCCATTCTTTCTGTTTATGATGTAAGATTAATGAGATGAGTTCTTTCAAATTTATGGGATGCTCTGGATCAAGATGAGTTAAATCATTACATTTTGAGTATATCTTCTCGAGTTCAAGCAGTTGTAGCCAACAGGTATGATATTACAATTTATTAAGTTTTCAGCAATTACACTAGTTTACAAATTATTTTTTGTTGCCTCGAATACTTTGGTCCATAATTTCTAAAACACTTTCATTGCTTAAATTTAGATTTATTATGAAAAGTTGCGTAGCACGTCAGCGACTTGAAATTTTCAAGGTTGATGTTAGTGTTAGCGAATAGCAATTGAAAACGTGTCGAGTGGCAATGCAAACAGGCAATAAAAAATAGTATAAGTATATATAAAATATAGTAATAAATTGTTCCTTCTATTTGTACCAAAATGTCTGGAGTTTCGTAAAAATTAATCCTAGCAAGTTTTGTTACATTTGCTATTATATCGTTGGTAAAAGAGGCAATAAACTCAGGGAACCCGAAAAATATATCTTTCTATGTTATTTTGGATTCTTTTGAGCAATTAAGATAAAAAATGAGTGCTACACATAAAGAGATTGAAACAACTGCAGATTGACTTTAAGTAAATGGTCTGCTGAGGATAATGTGCATTTAATATTTGGTCAACCGACGTTATGGAAAGAATCATCTGATCATGTGATCTGCTATTTTTGCTTGAGTAAAACCATCGAATTCAAGAAGAAAAATGAGCAAAAAACGTAGTATGCAAATCTTCCATGAGTGACAAATTCAGTGTTGCATTCAACAATTTTCCCAGTGTTTATATGCTCGGACGTTTTAAATTCAATACATATAGGCATATGTACATACAAGTATAGTATAGTATAGTATAGTACAAGTATATACAAGATGTGGTTATTAAATAATCGGACTGGTGGTGCTACCGGTAAACAGGGAGCACGACGCAGCAGATTTGAACATGACTTTGTTTAATGATGCAACTCCCACCCTCTGCCCAAAAACAAGTCCGAGCTGCATATCTCTGTAACAAGCGTCCTTATTGGTCCGTGCACCAGCAACGCGTCGAAAAAATGTGAACCTTTAATTGATGCGAAAAAGTTAGTTGTACTTCCACTGTACATCAAGTTGAGACTTATTATGAATTTCACTAAGGCCTTAGATAAGATACAAGAAAGGCATTTTATTATGTGATAAAAATAATTCCTAATCTCACAGTGGTTAAACTTAAAGAAATTATTTTTGTAGGTCCACATTTAAAGAAAATAACCAAAAACCAAGACTTTAAATACTACCGATCAGAAAAACAGGTTGCACCATGAACATTATTGAAAAAAATAGTGAACAATATTCTAGTAAATAGAACAAGTAACAATGATAAGATTATTTGAAATTGTTGATAGCTAAACACAAACAGTTGATATGCCACTAAAATTTCTTTTCTGCACTCCCACTTCTTTCCGAAAAATTGAGGTACTATAAATGACAAATAGGACGGACGTATACTTCCATCAGGATTTCCGAGATATGTAGTATGGCTACTCAAAATTCTGGAATGAAAACACGATGGGAGATTATTGTTAGGATTTTATAAAAAAAAGTGATAGGTCGATGTATACATATGTATAAAAAAAAGATAAATATCAAACTTTTTTAATTTCTGTTAAAAAATATTTACGACATTAAATCTTTACTTTCCATTTTTATTCGATATTTTTAAATTCCGACATGATAAAAAAATTTTGTGCCCAAATTCGTATTCAGTAAAGTATATAGGAAACTAATTTTAATTTGTTTTGAAAAAAAAAACTGTGTAAACTTTATCTTGGTTCTGTGTACTTTTTAAAAAACTGTGCCCTTAAATTCTGTTAAAAAAACATTGTTTAAGATGAACAAATGTTTTTGTTTTTATAAAGAATAAGGGTACAAGTACGTATTCCAATTTGTTTACAAAACAATTTTTTCCTTGAGTAATCATAATATTCTTAATTGATTTCGATCAGTTTATTTTATACGATTTGCAGGAAACTAAATAGTTCTTGTTAGAAAACTCTAATACTTATTTAAACAATGTAAAAGTATTATTATTATTATTATTATTATTATTGATTGTCATTGTAAGTATTAGAGTTTTCTAACAAGAACTATTATATATATACTATATATACGTTAAAAAAGTTGTAAAACAATAAAAAAGAACAAATAAGAAAAATACGAAAAATTTAAATTGTCCATCGCTCCGTTCACAATAATAGGAGTGTAAAAGAAGTTTTTTTTTTATTTAATTATACTTTCTGATCGTTTTATAACTTTTTTATTTATTATTTATGATTTATTTATATTAGTTTCTTATTTTAGCGGTTAATATCTGAAATTTCATTATTGTATAATTTTTTATTAATAAAGATTTTTAATGAAATTTGGGGTACAACCATTTGAAATTAACTCAAATACAGGCCTGAAGTCAAATTAAAAATAAAAAAATCCCTGATGTCTTTTCTTGAATTTTGACCATAAAAAAGCGACAAAGTAGACCTTGATTTTTAAGCAAGCGCGATAAAAATATGTTCCTAAATAGAGTTTTTGATGCCCTACAACTTAAAAAAAGAATGATCAAAATCGGACCGTAAATAAAAATTTGGCAGGGGTGTTGCGGTTCAAAGTGGGACAAACTGTATCAATATAGTGAAAACTTCCTTAAAAATTAAAGGGCTTTTAATTTACCAAAATTAAGACGCACATGCAAAATCAAATGATTACAAATTTGATTTCCTGTGTATTTTAATGTTATTATTATAATAGTTCTATTCTACATTACACTCTATTACAGCTACTTTATTTAAATTTATTCTGTTTATTAATTTTTAAACATGTTTACATGAAATTTTCTTTGCCATGTAAATCTAATGTTATAGTCTAATATTTAAATAAACTTTCTGCGTAAACTTCTAAATAACTTGATTTTACTCTCTTATTTTATTTGTAAGTAACTTGAGCGGTAAACAGCATATTTACATACCGTTATAATACTTTCGAGAAGTTTTCTTTCAAGATTTCGTAATAGCAATATTATTATAATCGATATTACTGGAGTCAAAATACAAAATCAATGCAAAAAATGAAAAAAATATATGCCTTTTAAGTTATTTTCATTAAACTTGCTTTAAAAATTAAACTGTAATACCTATTGATAATAACTGGATTGAAAATAACTTTGTTTTGACCGAATAAGCCGTTCGAAAGAAATTCGTTCGGATTAAGAATAGTTTTTTCTGTCATATAAGTAACTAATTCGAGGGAAAAAAATTGCTACTAACTTATTAAGGTGGATCGCGCACTAGGCAACCTGGTTACTACAGCGAGGCTGCGGCAGCCAATTTTTAGGTTAGTCCATTTTTTAGAGCAGCCATAACTGACAGCTTTGTCAGTATTTTTTTAAATCAGCCGAATGCACTAGGCAACCAAGTATACATGGCTGCGACATCCGTTGAAAATTGTTGTCAGTTGAGTTGACACTACAATAATTCTAAAAAATTATTATTAGTTTAAATTTGTGAACATTGGTTGTTTCTACAATATTTTGTAGTGTCCTCGTAATCAGTCATATGATGTCTTTTGATACGGAAAACTTAATTCGGGAAGTTGAATTCCGAAAATCATTATGGGATATATCTTCCGCGGAATATAATGATCGAGATCTCAAGAAATTACAAACATATTTTGCGGTGAAAATATTTCTGAAAATGAAAAAAAAAGAACTTGGTAAATGTTTATGTAGGGTTTACTATTATTTTGCATCAAAGTAACTAAATCTATCCTAATCAACTCTTTCTTGCCACTCCAAATAACCGTCGTTAACAAAATAATCAGCGAACAACTAACTAAGTGTCAGTTTAGTGGCTGCTCTAAAAATTGGCTGCCGTAGCCTGGCTGTAGCAACCAAGTTCCCTAGTGCGCGATCCACCTAACTCATTCAAGAGTAGATTCTTGTTTGTTTTATTGTAATTGAATATACATATATTCAATGTACATATAGGGTAAGTTACGCTCAGTGCGGTGGAAGATATTGGGAATATGGGAATATTTTTTAAATTTCTGATTCCACTGATTGTTAGATAACATTAAGGACTACTTTTAGAAAATATGTTCCTTTTATAGAGGATTCTCCCCGAAGCGTGGCACACCAAACTTATGTTTTTTTAAATGGAACTCCTCAATTTTTTATGCATTTTCAGATTCCTTGTCAAATTTTAATGCTAGTTTATATAAACTATCTTAGGTTTAAAATTTGTCGTTTCCGAGTTATTCGGGAAAACTCGAAAATTTTGACAGTTACAGGCTCCCACAGAAAACGGTGCTGCACTCGCACCGCTGGGAATATCCTAGTCGAACTTCTGGGACCCCAGAGGATCCAAGAGGACTTAATCAGCTACATTTTGACTTTCTTGAATTTCAAAAAAAGTCTTTCCGAACCCCCGAAATATGCCTCCGAAGTTGCATCATTTCAAACCTCAATAACTTGCTTATTTCAAATGGAATGCCCCAATTTCTGCCATGGCATGGTATTCAAAATTCAAAAATCTACAACTTTCATTAACATTACCCTATCTCTAAACCCAGCCGTTTCCAAGTTCCCAAAAATTGGCCCCTTTTTGAGGTTAAGTTAGGTTAAATTAAATCTAAATGTTTCAATGGTCGCAGAAATGTCATAATAATCTTGTCAAAGCATTGGATGTCACCGAACGTCACATAAGATTTGCGACTATTGAAACATTTAGAGTGAGTTTAAGCAAATTTAACCTCAAAAAGGGGCCAATTTTTGGGACTGAGCGTAACTCACCCTGCATATGTTAAATATAAATATTAACCTTCAAAAATGGCGAATGTCATCGTATAACTCATAGCTACCATAAATATTAAACTAAATGTTATACAAAATGTGATCCATTTTTTAATCTTTTCGAATCTTCATTAACAAAAGGAAGTTGAAATTTAAAGATAAAGGTTTTATGAACAATAACGTTCGTGACTCGGAATAACAATCAACCGGCAACGTTTTTGGCAACTCGGGTAATGTTAAAACACCCACCGCCAGAATGATGGATTTTCATCCCTTAATATGAAATATTCCTACTATTTCACAAAATCCATAGTTTTGCATGACATTTGTGCATGTCGGTTAACAAGCACTCGACATGCGTCCGAAACCCACTAAAATTTAGTCGGTATAACTTAAAAATTCAAAATTACTAACTTATACCACTTTTCCTCTAAGCGGCTCAAATAAGAATAATTATTACTACATTACTATAACGTATTGATATAGGATATATTAATACATATTATAATGTAATCAACCTTGATTTATTGATCGTTCATGGATTGGATGATTCAGTGGAGAAGAAGAACAATTGCTCTTTGAATGCGTATAAAAACTTAACGGAGGGAAAAATTAAAGTATATTTTAGAATTTATGCAAACCCCATTTGAAAAATAATAAGAAACCATATATGTGAAATTGGATGTACAAAGAGAGAATATAGACCCGAAATTTGAAGCATAGGACACAAATCTGAACATACTTTTTGGCAGATTTGTTAGGAAAGATTAAATGAGGACCACTTTTGTGGTTATTTTTCTCTTTGTTTTACAACAATTAATTTTTATGTAAGGATGGCGAGGCGAGATAACGTTAGGTTAAGTGAAAAATTAGACAAAGAAAAATTAGTGGAAGCAACTTCAGTGCATACTTAATATACTGACATCTAAGTGAAGATTGAGGCAAACTGTTTTGTCGACAGCAAGCGACAAAATAAATCAGTAATTTAAGAGGTAGACTCATGAGAACTTATAATATTATTATATTAGTATTGTTATTATTTCCCTTTTCTTCTTTCTCAATTTTATTTGGGGTTTATTATCAAGATAGACTGGATTTCATTTACTATCTTGTGCTTAAAAACCTGGCTACGTGACAAGCACAATTATTTATTATATGTATTATTATACTTATTATAGTATTTATATTGTTTTTATACAATAAAGAGGCATTATTCAAGTTTAATTAAGTCAGCTGAGTTACTGACCTAGCGAGCAGTAGTAGCTGTATATGGAAAATGAGAATAAAATGATAGTCTGTCTTTTGATTGGTTACAATAAATGAGTGATTAGCTACTGTCATCGGCAATTTTTCGAACCCTTGGTATAAAATTATCTAGTTATGTAAATGTTTCAATATGAATACGGTGTAAAATTGTGATGCGAAAAATAATGTAATCCGTTTTCTGTTGCTTTTTTGCGTTTTGTTCTGATGTCTGGTCATAATCGAACTCAGATTTACATTTTTATCGTATGACGCTACCACAGATCTTCCCTCGTACAATAAAAAATGAGGTGACATTTGTCCACGGCGTGAAAAAAGACCATAAAACGCTCCGGAAACTGTTAAAACTGTTAATTCCGTCCTTGTAGGTCAGTTGCGTGTTGTAACGATATCATGTTAAGAATTGAGCCCTTTTTATTGGCACTCACATTGGCGATATGATTTTTTCTTAGATAGTTAGATTTTTTTTTAAGGAAGTATATATTCCTATGAATTTTTTATATAAAAGTATTTTATAATTATGTACTTTGATAGGTACATATTTTAAATGAGACGATATTTTGTTTCAAAATATCAACCAATATTATGCAATATTGCATAATTGCTTCAGACAAAACAAACAGTACAAAAATCTATAACCTCTATTTTTTTTAATAGGCTTTAATTTTCTTTCCTAATGATAAATTACCCTTCTACACGTGTTACCCTATAACATTACAGCGTGTTCTTCAGTGTACTATTTTCTGTTTTTCCTCTATTTTCAACAAAAAGGCTATTAACTTTCCATAAATAATGGATGGTTAAAAGTTTCTCGTGAACCTAGAACAGATTTGTTTCCATTTCACAGAGTTGTAAATGGTTCGATCCCTAACTGACATTCGTATCCCTCTAAAGTCAAACTTTGCGGATCTATCATTAGACATTAAACTGCAAAATGAATTATTCCAATTGTTAAATTCATCATTTCTTAACCTTTCCACCGGGTCTGAACGATTCTAAAGTTCAATAAGGACTACCTCGTGTTTATAAAATTTATAGGTCAATATTTTAGGGAAAACTTTTATGGAACATTAAATAATACAATGAGAATTCATGCCGTACCGACGTGTAATAACGTTAATTCAGCCCTGACTAAAAGCCCAAGGCTTGACACTTTTCCCCAGGGGTAATCTCCGTGGATCAAGTAAATAAATATTTTTTTCCGTCGTTTAACCACACAAATAGTCCGGATCTGTGATGAAGGACCTTTGGACTATTATTTGACGAATTACGCTTCGCTATTTTCGCCCTTGGTGTTATGAATTACGAATGGTCATTGAATATGGCTGCAGGGAAAAGAGAAAATATGTTATCCGACTTAATAAAGTAAATTTTCATAATTGCTTTATATCGATTTATGCTTTCAGATTTAATTGGAAAGATTTGATATTGGAGAATTTTATACATGCTAGTGATTAAAGGCTATTATTTTTAATTTCTGGTTAAGTGAACAGTATATGTATACTTTAATTAAAAATGTCAGAATTTTTATTAAAAAAAATGGAAAAAGGCTTTTGAACTTTAATCATATTGTTTATACATATGTATACAGGGTGTTCAGATTTAGATTAAGATCGGCCGTAACTAATAAATTGTTTGAAATATAAATTAGAAATTAAAAATCCTATAATAAAATAAAAGTCAAATATTTTATTAATTTTGTATTGATAAATTGTGAACGTTGCCAATTTACCGGTTATGCACATTGACCATCTACAGTCAATAAGGAAAAATGAATAAACGGATTGTTTTTATAGATTTTCATGAACAATTGTGTGATCGCTTGGTACATGAATGCCTAATAATTGAATGATTGAATTGTTTCATAAATTACTTGTTTGTATTTTTCAATCATACTAGGTACAGCTGTTACATATTTTCCGGTAACGGCTGTTGTCGGAAACAATTTTGTTCGTTCTTTAATTTCATTATCATCGAAATTCAATTCATCTCTTTATTCGTGTTCGTTGTTATTTATGCATTTACTACTGTATTTTTTTTATTTATTATTGTTGTTACATTAGCTAATCTCCACATCCCCCTACTTGTGCTCAATACAGGGTGTTCCAGATTTTTCCTGCCAAACTTTAACAGCTTATTCTACAATGAAAAATATGAAGAAAAGTTCATATAAATATATGCCCGAAAACGCTCCGTTATTAAAATACAGAGTGTTCAATTTCTAATTTTTTTCAATATTTTTTGTATTATTTCACAAACAGTTTTAGATACGGGCATGAAATTTGGGACACGCTATGACAGAATAAATGCACATATTATGAAGTAATCAGAAAATTTCCACTTACATCAGTGGCGTCCGCCGGGCCATGGGAAGATATATTTTTAATAAAAAAAATTGTACGCCACTTATTTCTTCTTATCCAAATATTTTTTTTGACATACTTCATCAATTATTATTAAAAAAGGTCTCTTTTATCGCCTAAGTGGCCATTTTCAAGATAAAAAATAATTTTTAATTCCTGTACCGATCATAAAACCGATGGAACATACAGGGTGTCCGGAAATAACGTTTATATATTTAAAGGGGTAATTCTACACGGAAAAATAATGGTAGTTTGCTATATAAACTTTGGTCAAAAGTGACATGGCCCATTATGTTTATTACAATACATGTCTATATCCAGATAATGGTGCAGCAGTTTATAAAAACTCATTTTACTAGAAAACGGTCTATCCTAACGAGATGAAGTAAGAGAACCTTTTTTGGTTAAAAATGGTTGCGATTTAGTAATTTAATTTAAAAAATGAAGAAATGTTACAAACAAAAAAGTTAGAGCAATATTTACCTAGGAGACACCCTGTTTGTGACGCCCTGTAGAAGATTTAACGAAATCGTTGATAAATTTGAATCTCTCATCCTAGAAAACCCCCAAATACGAAATTTCGTGAAATTAGCTTGAAGTAGTCAAAAGTTATTACAGAAATTGTAATTTATTTTTCCAACTTTGACACCCTGTAACTCCGTAACGCAACATCTTTTGACCAAAGTTTATATAGCAAACTACCATTATTTTTCCATGTAGAATTACCCCCTTAAATATATAAACGTTATTTGCGGACACCCTGTATAGAACATATGGGCACTCTGTATCTTGGAAACGAAGTGTTTTCGGGCATATATTTGTATGAACTTTTCTTCATATTTTTCGTTCTAGAATAAGCTGTTAATGTTTGGCAAAAAAAAATTGAATCACCCTGTATAAATGATACCTTAGAACATTAAAGTTGTTACAAATTTTTCTTTAATCATGTATTTCTAAACAGAAGAATATAGACTTAAATAGATTAGAATCATAGAGTGCGTAACACAGTATTGAGTATTGTAACAAAATGTTTCTATTAAGAAAAATGTAATCTTTTTTTAATTGTAATTCATAAATTAATACATTTCAATTCATAAATTAAGATTAATGGAATTTTAAATTATTTTTTTACAGGTTGTTGCAATACTCACTACTATGTTACTGATTTTATTACGTTTAATCTCTTTAACTCTGCACCTGATAGGTCACTTTAATTAATTATCAACTAATTAATCGTGTAACAGGCAGAAAAACGGTAATAGACTTTTCGCCTTGGAATTTAATCCTCTACCCCACGTTAATATTATGGGTGGTTATGAGACACCCTGTATAATAAAAGACCTTTAAGAAGTATTGAATTTTTATATGAAACCTTTTTATGTAGCATGTATTATATATTTTCCGAGATAAGGGAAGACTCTACTGGCACTAGTTACATTTCAATACAGAATTGCACTTTTCAAAACAAGAAAAATACCAAAACATACAATGAGCATTAAAGGAAAGTGTACAGTCATACATTTTATGATTTATTTAATTATATTAAAATAACATTTATTAGAAAAGTCCTGACTTTTTAATAACAACTTAAAGTAATATTCATAACAACAAAAATAATGCAAAAATCACTTTACCGCAGATATTATATTTCGTTTAAATTCTTGATTTTTGCTTCTCCAAAATTTAGAATGGTTTGTGTTATTTTAAGTTGTTATTTATCTANGTTGATAAATTTGAATCTCTCATCCTAGAAAACCCCCAAATACGAAATTTCGTGAAATTAGCTTGAAGTAGTCAAAAGTTATTACAGAAATTGTAATTTATTTTTCCAACTTTGACACCCTGTAACTCCGTAACGCAACATCTTTTGACCAAAGTTTATATAGCAAACTACCATTATTTTTCCATGTAGAATTACCCCCTTAAATATATAAACGTTATTTGCGGACACCCTGTATAGAACATATGGGCACTCTGTATCTTGGAAACGAAGTGTTTTCGGGCATATATTTGTATGAACTTTTCTTCATATTTTTCGTTCTAGAATAAGCTGTTAATGTTTGGCAAAAAAAAATTGAATCACCCTGTATAAATGATACCTTAGAACATTAAAGTTGTTACAAATTTTTCTTTAATCATGTATTTCTAAACAGAAGAATATAGACTTAAATAGATTAGAATCATAGAGTGCGTAACACAGTATTGAGTATTGTAACAAAATGTTTCTATTAAGAAAAATGTAATCTTTTTTTAATTGTAATTCATAAATTAATACATTTCAATTCATAAATTAAGATTAATGGAATTTTAAATTATTTTTTTACAGGTTGTTGCAATACTCACTACTATGTTACTGATTTTATTACGTTTAATCTCTTTAACTCTGCACCTGATAGGTCACTTTAATTAATTATCAACTAATTAATCGTGTAACAGGCAGAAAAACGGTAATAGACTTTTCGCCTTGGAATTTAATCCTCTACCCCACGTTAATATTATGGGTGGTTATGAGACACCCTGTATAATAAAAGACCTTTAAGAAGTATTGAATTTTTATATGAAACCTTTTTATGTAGCATGTATTATATATTTTCCGAGATAAGGGAAGACTCTACTGGCACTAGTTACATTTCAATACAGAATTGCACTTTTCAAAACAAGAAAAATACCAAAACATACAATGAGCATTAAAGGAAAGTGTACAGTCATACATTTTATGATTTATTTAATTATATTAAAATAACATTTATTAGAAAAGTCCTGACTTTTTAATAACAACTTAAAGTAATATTCATAACAACAAAAATAATGCAAAAATCACTTTTACCGCAGATATTATATTTCGTTTAAATTCTTGATTTTTGCTTCTCCAAAATTTAGAATGGTTTGTGTTATTTTAAGTTGTTATTTATCTATTGAAAGAGAGATTAAAAATATTAAAGTCTAGGACTTTTATAAAAAATGTATTTTAATATCATTAATTAAACCATACAATGCATGACTCTAAGGCGTACACTCTCTTTTGCTATTCACCGTAGGTCGAAAAATGTTTTGTTTCTAATTTACATGGTGTTAAAAATACTTTTTTAATAAAATTGTTTTTCTATAGGCAATTATTAAACGTTATGTATGACGAAAATAATAATGGAAACTTTACACATCGGTGTTTAAAAGTTATCTTTTATATTTATTTTCCGCCAACTATGTCATAATAGTATTAATTAATACAAGTATATAGAACATCGTTTAATACAGAACTTTATTATTCAATGATTTATTGACGTTCCTAAAATCTACTTTACGTGAACTTAGAAAATTCAAGAAAAAAATCGTTAATAAATACATTCTTCTCTTAATCTCATTGTTTGTAAATGCACTTGTTACTCTCCAATAGATAGAGTCCTTATCTTATTCTAATCTTATTTTCACTTTTTAACGAACAAAAAATAAGGGGAAGCATGAATTTTTGATTTTCCTTTAAAATTATAACCAAATTAGTTTTTTTCGTTAAAAATTCGGTCGACATAAAAATATTGTAACAAATTTGTATATTAATCAGTGATAAATAAACCGAAACTATTAATCCATGAGCGCAGCGAACGCGCTAAACTATCTCATTTATTTATTGCGTTTAATTATTAATCCACTTACGGGTTAAATAACTATTAATGGAAATTGTGGACCTAATTTATCGTTAATGCATGAAAAAAATCGTTGTTATTTTCACCCTCCAAATTGGACTTATTTAGAAGCAATTGAACGAAATGTATATCCTTCATTTAATTAAGTTTTTCGTGATAAATGCTATGGACATAAAAATGTCCAAAAAAATGACATTCATTTAAATAAAGTGGAACTGTCTTTGTCGTCGAACTAGGGAAAATGTTGGTTTTGTTGATTGCAACCGAATATTGTAGTATCAGAAAAAAATGTCCAATAAACATAAATTTTTTCACCATTTATTTTTTTCTTCGGCCCCTTTGAGTATTTTTTTTTCGTCAAATTACAGGACTGTGCGCTCGATCAATTTCAGAACAAACCTTCTTCGTAGTTATCGAAGTTCTAAATATAATATTGCAAAAAAACATTTTTCTCTTTAGATCTTTAGATATATGTATATTAGGGTGGCCCAGAAATTGCGATTATTTTTCTTTGGTCTCACATAAAAATATGTAATAATAATAAAATCTTAAAAATTAAAATATTTAACGGTCATTTAAAAACACTTAAACTATATGATTTTTAAAATTAAAAAAGTCTCGAGCGACCTCTAAAAATGCGAATATCGATTTACAATTTTTAGAGAATTCATATTTTCGAATTTAGAAATAATAACGTGATGAGAAAAAAAATTTAAAAGAAAATCAATTTTTAGAGATTTTTAACATTTTTAGAAATTTCGATCAATCTCTCAAAATTTTTCATTCGAACTGTTTTTTAACGATAATGTCTTAAAAGGTTTGAAATTAATATATTTTCAAGAGAGACCGAAAAAAAATAGTCAATTATTTTGGACCACCCAAATGATTGGTTTTTAAAGGCCATTGTCAGTCCCTAAAAAGTGTTTTGTTTATCTGTTGAGAAATAAGGAGATAGCTTCAATTAAAATTGAAGAACACATGTTTTGATCCATAAAACGAATTTTGGTATTAGAAAAGAGATTATTTATTACGACACGAAGAGCTAGTGTAACACTTGGTGTTACAATGTATTTTGTTTGCAACACACTTGCACATCTTGTTACAAGAATGTTTCCTGCAATCATATTATTTGAAACCCTGCTTTGAATTGTTTTCTTGTGCCTGACATAGTCTTATAGATGAAGTTGTTGATGTATATCATTATCCGATATAAAATTAATTTCAGATAATTAAAAGGAACATCGTTTTTCTAGAATGAAACGTATTTTTAAGTTAAGGATCTGAAACTCGTTTCTTGCATACAATTTTTCCAAAACACCATATGTTGTGCCAGGCTTGTACTTTCTTCATATGTAATTACCGCTTTACGTTCCTGGGTACTGTGCGACCTCCTTCTATCTTTATTAGGTATTGTTCAAATGACATTGTTACCAATGCAGATTGGAGGAAATTTCTTTATGCTTCTGTTTAACATCATATCTGCTAGTCTCTTTAGACCATGGGCATTTGTAGTTCTGTGTTGTAATTGATTCATTCCTGATGTTAAGCTAGTTGAAGAAAATGTAATATAATATCAAGGTACTTACAAATGTTTCCAAGGTTTTTAATAGCGTACTTCAAATCAATCGTTCCACTTTTCAAATTGTAATCTTCGAAAGCATTTCCTATTTGCTGCTATTTATCTGCATCTTTAGTATTATTTGACTCACTGAGATGTAGATGCTGTTCTTCGTCATTTCAACAAGAAATTAACCCATAGATCTCCTCCTCATTTTGTAATTGCTCTATCATTTCTAAGGGCAAATGAGAATCCGCCTAGTCCATTTACCATTAGGACTCCAAACAATAATTCATATTGAGTTCTTTGTATGTCTTTGTAATAAAGTCTATTTTTTTAATTGTAGAAATCGTAAATTTTTAGACCATTTTCTCGTCTTTTTTTAATTCATCCAAGTAACTAAAAATGTTACGGACATTTTAATTAGCGCTCTCCATAGATCATTGGTTCTGTGAATGGCATGGTTATCATCCCCCCCCCCCCTTCTTTTTTTTAGTATTAAACATTTCTGCTAACTCAGTAATAATTTAGTTCACAAATTCATTACTGTTATTGCTATGAAGCAAACATAGAGACCTAATAGTGCAAAAGATGTCTGTTAAGTGATATGCCACTTCTATTGCTCTTTTCAAAATCAAATTCTTAGAAAAATAAATTTGATTAAATGGTCTTAGTAGTTAAAAATGAATTTGAATTCCCCATCAGATTCAGACTACATGTCTGTTAGGTCTACCCTGGCCTCTTTTATTAAAGTTGCTGGGACGTAAATTCTTTACCACAACTCCCTTCTTTTTAAGTTTTTTCTTGAGCTGACACTCTAAACACAATTTAAGATATTCCTAAATGATACTTCTAAGAACATTACAATATTTTTGGTCAATTGAGTTTTTTCATACCCAGAGTTTTTTTGTATACTGTATACCGATGCGCTTTTTCCAGAATGTCGCACAACTCCGCGGCTACAAAGTAATATTTTATTGGGAATGATTCATCCTGCCTTTCTATTATTAGATTCCTTGATCCACTACCAAAAGTGATAATTGCAAACCGCTACAGTCCTCGGTATTTTAAACATAACAACTTTTCTTTATTAGCCTTCTTCAATAAATTGCTTTTAACTTTTTTTATCATTTGCCGGTAGTTTCCTTCTTCCAATGAAGACGTATAATTGCTGTTAGGATTGCTCATAAATTCTGCTGATTTCACATAAAAAGTTGCCTTATTGACATATGAGTGGTCTAGATGCAAAACCGGCCATCTCCATATTAAACGATTTTGAGTAAAACGTAGAAACCCATTTACTTACATATTACATTGATTTTGCATTGTACCGCCAATTTTAGAACTAGTTTTATAAGAGATTTGGTGGTATATGAAGGCTTAAACTACTAAAATATAAGTAACAATCTTACTTTAGAATACAATAACACACACTTCCAAATGTGATAAATTTGGAGATGGCGGGTTTTGCATCTAGACTACTCATATGAATTCACGTTTTCTGCTACATCTTTTCATTTATATATTACATTCATAACTTAAAAAGGAAATAAAACACGGATGCACGGAATTTTTTTCAGCCGTTCGTAATCAAGCATTTTGGCATCCGTTCATTTCCTGAATGAGTACATCGTCACATGCTTAAATGTTGATAGGCAGGTGCCGAAATAATCGTCTTATTCGGCGTCTGCTTATTTTGCTTTAAATTTCGAAATCCATCTGAATTCGGTGTCTGAGCCTAGTATAGGGGAAGATTTCCTAAATTGGACCATCGCCTAATTTGGACCGCTATAATAACCGAGACCCTATAATGGTTCTGAGTCTTTTTGATAAGCTTTTCGATAAGATAAAAGATAATTGCATCAATCGATTCTATGTTTACGTCAAAAAGGCTCAGAACCATTAAAAGGTCTCGGTTATAATAGTGGTCCAAATTAGGCGATGATCCACGCTCCCCTATACCATATACATTCAAAAACGAATAAAATAACTTTCATATAAGAATTCAACAAATTGTATAAATAATGACCAAGTTTTCATTACATACTTGTATATTTGAATTGGTTCATCCCTGGTCTATTCCTTGTAAACCGCATTATACTATGAACGATTATGGGACTCTTCGAGTTTTCTAACAACTGAATCAGCAGATTTGTGTTAAACGTTTTAAGCAGGGTTTCGAACCGGAACTGAATCGAAATCCTAAAAATCCGTTTTTATTTTTAGTACAAAAACAGGAACTTAACTGGCAAAAATAATATGGAATTATTTTGGTTTTGTAGAAGTATATTAAATGAGATAATTTATTTATAACTGTATATACATATATGTATAAAGTGAATAAATAGCACATACAATGTTAGCCCGAGTATTGATTCTATATTTCTGGTCTTAAAACCCTGGCTTTATTTAACGTTTTACCTGAAATCATGTTTAAAAAAATAAGAAAATGAACACTCTGTATCTTAGAAACGAAGCGTTTTCAGACCTAAGTTATTAGATATTCAACGACTTGAAATTCACTAAGGAAGCCAGCCGCCTATGGCCTTCGAGTTGCGAGATACCCTGTATAATATACCTTCATATTATGAGAGTGTTTTTTTTGTGAATTATACGAATTAAAATAATTATTTATAATCAGAAAACAAACAATGCAAATAGTATTTTTTAACTAAAAAATGGAAACTCTTATAATCGGCTAAATTCATAGGTATACGTACTACTTAACAAAAAATCTAGTATAAAATAGTGATAATAATAATATAATAATAATTGAATATAATATAACTCTATGTAAAATCGAAAAACAGACATATTATGCAGGGTGTTCTATTTGAAGTAATAAAGTTTTATATCTCACAAGATTTATGTTGTAGTTTGTATTTTCAAAAATATATCTATGTTATAAATTTAATTATGATCTTGAATATTTTATTTTTTTATCTATCGATTCTTGTAAAAAAGTGCATATTATATGTATAGTCAGCTTGTTGAATTACATATTTTGTTAATTAAACTTTAATAAACTACTACATTATTTTTTAGTTTGCACAAAAAAAAAATAACCAAAATCTAGCTCAATATCTTTTCGGCATTTCTATAGATAATATACTTTCAAAAATCATTCAAAAATTCTCAGAACCAGGACATAGTTTTCTTCTCTATAATAAGAACTTTGATCTAATTAAAAAAGAAAAGCGCATTTCAGAGAGAATTTTTCTACTTAACACGTCCCAAAGTTTATTATACTAAAGAGTCATCTGCCAAATATGTGCTACTTAATTGGCATGGCTTACATGCCAAGAAACAAAAAAACACTACTAATCGCTGTCTAAAGAAAAATTACTCTTCGGATGGTGTTACAAATTCATAATTGTTTTGGATTTTCCACAAAATTGTTTCTCATATTTAAGTGCTTTCAAAAATTATATCCATTACTTAATGTTGGAAAATCCTTATTTTTCTAAGTTATACTTAAAGAATATTATTTAAAAATTCGCCATACTCGCAAGTGATTCTATCAAGCATTCAGTTACACATAAAATTCTTTTTAATTTCGTTTGATATTGGTTTTCAATGTAGAAAGTTTTTAGATTTCCTGAAAAATCTATAAAAATGGAGTTATCTCCTTTTTTAACTGGATTCAAAATTGTATGAAAACATACATAGCGTTTTATTTAAAATAACAAAGTTGCTGCTACTTTTTAGTAGCGGCAATGACGACATAATTTTTAAAAATATCTTTATTGAATAAAAAATTATATACATTTATGTCCTATGCTTGTTACAAAAAGGTTAATACATTTTTAAATATGATGGAATTAACCTTAAATTCAGGAAACAGTTTTTGTTCCATGTTAAAAAATTGATGACTAAAACAAATAAATAGTTTCAAATAGCTTCCGTTGATCAACTGCCAATCCACCCGGTTAAAGTGTCCCCGGACGCAGAACGCGAAATGCGAGTTTCCTATAAAGAATTCGGTAAAACTGAATCGCAAAGTGAAAAAAAAATTGTTATTTTTCTGAAATGAAAACCGAAAATGAACCTACATTTTTTTTTGCAGGATCGAAGTCAAGACCGAAACGAAAATGGCTCGAAACTTTAGATTCAAGCGAATACCTGAAGGAAGGCAATAAGAATGTTGATATCGAAAATGGTAAGATATATGAAATCAGTTAAAGGGAAGCAAAATTGATGCTTCACAAAATGCCCAGCAAAAATTCTTGAAAATTCCTACTGTTGTCGAAAAGACGAATGTAAAAAAAACCTAAAACATGGTATTTTACACTGGCCTTTCACTTGGCAATAATATCAAAATGAATTGGTCTAGTCTAGAGGATTAAAGTAAGAACATTCTTAAAGCAATACTCATCCGGTCTTAATAGCCGTGGTCCAAATGTTTTGACGATTCTCATATAACTGCGGTGAGCATTCCCAGAGGCGATGAGGTAGGACGGTGCTATTGAAACTGAATTTAAAATCGGTTAGCATCAGATATAAAAACCTTTGGGGTACGAAAATTGAACCCGAATAAAAATTCTTCTAGCGATTTTTCAGTCTGCAAAATTCAACAATCTTGAATTCGTAAGGCACTTTTGTGAGAGTTTTCTAACAATGTTATTAGTAGTTTTCCTAAGTTTTGTGGCTGTGAGATAATGGCAGCAACTTTTGATTTTCTTATATTAAATAAGAAAGTAATATTGTCAGACATATTTAATTTCAACAAATGTAAAAGGTATTTTGTATTCCCTTATGAACGACGTATTACAATCGAATATTTAGATTTCCTAACAATTAGATTAAATAATAATGAAAGTTTTTCCATCTGAATATGCGGTCAAATTCATTATAAAAAGTAAAACGTTCAATTGATAATTTTAAATGTAATTAGTTATGTTGGGCAGAAATGGGTAATTTATTGTTGTTAAAAAAACATCTTTCGAACATCGGAAATATACGGGGTGTTCCTAAACATGAGGTCAAAACGAAAAGATGTGATTCTTTGGCTTATTTTATGACTAAAAGTTCCTATAAACATATGTCCGGAAATACTTCGTTTCCGAGGTACAGGGTGTTAAAGTTTAAAAGAAAAGACATTTCCTTATTTTTTAACTTCTGAACGGCTTAAGATTTTTTAACCAAATTCGGTATACGAGTTTAGCATATTGGTATGTTTAATGCAAAAAATTACCAGCTTCAAACATTCATCAGTGGCAGAGATATGGGTGTGATGTATCATTATAATTTTGCATGAATAAAAAGCAGAAGCATACCTCCGCCACTGGTGAATGTTTGAAGCTGGTAATTTTTTGCATTAAACATACCAATATGCTAAACTCGTATACCGAATTTGGTTAAAAAATCTTAAGCCGTT
>JABRWK010000405.1:8012-20894 GCA_013372445.1 Hypothenemus hampei | reverse complement strand
TCTATACAGGGTGTTGTAAAAAGATAAAAATTTAACTTTTCAAAAAAATGTTATAAGACTTTTTTGTTGCAAATTAATTGTATAATTACCCCCTGAAGTTTGGCTATCAGTATCCTTTACACCCGTATATTATATAGATATTGAAGAAAAAGCGATATATTTTTTCAATTTTGACACCCTGTAACTCTGTTATTACCAAGTTTTAAACAAATCATGATTAGTAAAATCGGCTTATTTTGAGCCGTACTCTGTCTGGTAGAACGTAGTAACATGAATTACCAAACACCCTGTATGTATAACGAGATATATCAACGGGTTCTAACGTACAAATGCGAAGCATGGTTATTAAACAATAAGACAGAACGACAATTTCTTTAAATAAAAATAGAATTTTGAAAACCAGCAGTACGCAAATCTTGAATAGTTACAATACTCATTACTGAGATTAGAAAAACAAAGATGACTACTAGTCTGGTAGACAGGTGGAACAATCGGATAAGGACAGACGTCCTAAATAATCATGAAATGGCAGCGTAGCGAAAGGACTTAAAGAGAAAGATCAAAATCAACTTGAGTAGAAGAAATAAAGAGACCAATGTTGGAGCCGAACCCACAAAGAAGAAAATGGGATGATCGGAAAAGTTGGAAGTTATGAACCTAAAGATTTGAAATGCTGTAATACCGAAAACAATAAAAAATATAATAATGGAATTGTTCAGTTACAACAGTTTTTATATTTTATTATAACCAAGGGTCCCTTCATGAAAGAAATTTATATCATTTCTTTTTTTTTGTTCACGGCATATGCCATAAACTCTAGGAATCCATAGAAACTTATTTGTAATTATATATTCTTCAACGAGCTCAAAGTTTTAAGTGCCCATGAATATTCTGCGTATTTTTTATGTCTAAACTCTAATTTATGCTTTTCTAAAGTTATTAGAAATATCTCTACATTTAATAAAAAGACTACCATTCGTAAAATAAGTACAATATTTAATAAAAATAAGTAACTATTAAATTCTATTAACAATATGTATTGAAATAATAAAGTAAAATTTACTTTAATTTAATTAATAGTGGGTTAACTTAAGTTATTTTTTTAAGATTATAGAAGTTTTGTAATGCTTGAAGACAGACGCGTTCCTGAATCATTTAACGAATCAAGACTTATTGTTAGATGAATTTTTCACGTATAATCTTGATACTTGGAAACATGTGTTCAACCAAGCGTAAATTTAATGATGAATTTATTTACTTACCAGACAGAAATTGAAAGGCTTTGCACAGTATTTCGCCAAAAATGAATCGACGGAGAAAACTTCCAACGAGGGTCACGGGCATGACGAGAACACCAAGCATTAGATCGGAAACGGCCAAATTAAGTAGAAACAAGTTGGTGACAGTTCTCATACGTCGATTTTGAGCCTGAAAATTTTAATTATAGGACAAACAGTATGAAATAAATTTCCCTGACATTTTCCTTAATCCTTCAAAAAACTAAATTCTTTAAGAGGCTTAACCTTAAGAGAGCTACCTACTTTGGGCTTATTAATATTCCGAAAGAAAATTTAGCTTTCAACCCTGACCCTCTTTTATTTTCCTCAATGTCGTTTTTATTAAAATCCACAAAGCAATTGTTTTTCTTGTTTTAGATTCTTAAATGTTCAAATTATGACATTTTACTTAAATTTCATTCATAATTCTACATTTCTAAATAGTACAATTTAGTAAGTAATGAATATAAAAGAGGATTAAGCCTTTCTTATTTGAGTTGTTTTCCGCATCACGACGCTGAACTGTTACTGTTTCTGCTCAATAAAAATGAAGTCGTTTTGGGTTATTTATGATAGCAATCTTTCAAAAAATACCAATTACACTACTTGCATACGATTTCAGAATGTCGGCGTTGAATACACTAAGTGATATATGTAAAAGGTCGGCTCCAATGTATTATTCAGTTTCGAAATACCTGATGTGCCCCAAAGTGGCATAGAAAACTCGATTTGAATTTCAAACAGGCTCTTATATAGCCATGTTGGTGTCATTATTTTGATAAAAGAATATCTCCATGAAGGTACTCGGTATGAAATTCGTTTGCAATTTTTATTAAATGCGTGCATTTTCCTTTTGCAAGTTTAACGATTCGTAGATTTGTAAACATTCAAAGCAAAATTTTTGTTGTCCATGACAATTCTCGAAGGAAATTTTACATTTTCTGAAGATGGCTTTAATATGGATATTGTTACAAATTGAAATTTTGATTTATTAAAATAATTTTTAAATTATAAAGGGGGATTTACTGTAATAATCTTAAAATTTATAGCGATGTGCCGTCAGATTTATGTCGAAAATGTTTTTGTTTATGCAAAATTATTTATTTAATGCTTAAGTTCGTGTTCCTTGTAGATTTATTATCGAATTTAACTAATATTAAGTCAAAAAGTTACGTTTTTTTCACGAGAGTTGAAAATAATAATAAATTTACAAAATAGCCAATTTGTTATATTCTTTCATACTTATCTTAAATTGATTTACTCCTTTTGAGATTATTTAACAAGACAATTATTAAAATTTAGAACACAACATAAAGAAATAATTATATAACATAAATATTTCCAAAGATCTAGAAATTTGGCTACAGCTTCAAGATTGAAAATTTGTTTCACTGTTACAGTGTATTTCCCATTTATGTGATGGAACGCCTTTATACCAAAAACAAATTGTGATTATCAATGGGATATCTGTCAACCTAACTTTTAAACTTTCCATAGTTTCTTTCGTACTAGTGATTATTTTTTGAGATATAATATATTTGAATGCACACAATGTGTTGTTTGGTTTCTCTTTTTCTTCTACATAACCAGCATTTGATTGCGTTTTGATTACTCGGCAACTCCAAAATAAATAAGTATACGGTAAGGGTGATTTACCCTGTGATCATGCCAATAGTTACTCCTAATTTCTTTTATTTATGATTAGTAGTTATTTAGTCCTTTGTAGCCTTATCTTTGTTAGAAACATCATTGACAATTCAATTTCTTATGGTCAAGGAATTTTTACAATTCGTCTTTCCAGTTTCTCACCACGTCATGTGCTTTCTCTCTATTATAAATCCTTTGATGACTCGGGATCCAGACCAGAATCATTTTTGACAGGCAAATTTGTTACATTCCAGCTTGTCCAGTATCTGCAGAGGCTACACAATCGATGATCCTGTATAAATTATCCTGTAGTTATCCTTGTGACTGGACTAATTGCTACTTGAATCTCCATATACACAGAGTGCCCCAACTTAATTTATAGACTAAATATAATTGTTCCTGTACATAATTGAAAAAATAGTTTAGTATATATTTTATATTATAGTATATATTTTTGTAATATAATATAATTATGCGCTAATCTAATAATTGTCCATTAAAAAGGCCGCACTAAGCAATAATGTGAATGTTTATGTAATCAAATTTTCTTCGTAAATTTCTCAAAAACTAATTAAATTGGGACGCCTTGTGTATATCGACCCTGAACAGGTCATTGGGCTTAACCCTCAAAAATTCATTAAAAAATTTTTGATTTCAAGTGGAAATAAAATACAAAATACTTTAAGCCAATACGTGATATTAAGTTTTTGACGTCAAAATATTATTTTTCAGTAGATAAAGTCATAAAATGACAAAAAAAATTAAAAAAAACAATAGTTTATAACGTTTTTTGCTCTCCTGTAAAATTTTCTTTTTGAGGGTTAAGCTCAATGGCTTGTTCAGGGTCATTCATATTATGAATAGTTGAGATAACTGTCTCCGATAAGTTTGATGACACCTTCTGCTACTAGTTTTTCGGCACACTTTAGAATTGCTGTTTTTCTCCTCTGGAACATCGTTGCATACTTGCTAGAAAACTTGCTCTCTCTACAGATTCTTGCATGTTTGTAGAATTTGATTCCATGAAGGACTCCATTTCCTGAGTCAAAAATTATTTTCGAGGACTATTTTCAGATTTGTAAGTATTTTCACACTTCAATTACATTCAAAGTGTGAAGGCTTTCAAAGCCGATCAAAATATGATTGCCTTGTTAATAAACCGTGGTCTTTGTTTTTTTAAAGTAGAAAAATCTGTGGCCATGACTTACTGGCTTGGAAACCGATGAATATAATACATTCATAGTCTGCAGTCTTCTTCAGTTCAGTTCCAATATTGTTTGAAAACTTGATTTTTACATCTTCCTTTGAGATATGATTGCTTTTTGTAATTTCAGTTTTTCAGAAACAAAAGAAATGAAGTTATAGCACATCTATACATTGTGGCAATAATTTAGTGCATACAGTCTGTAATTTTGCAATTACACTGTATATGAAGAAACTTCCTTTTTAAAAGTTGTTTAGAAAAGAATTAGCTTTATTTTCATTGGTATGAATTAACTCGTTTTTATTATGTTTGGTTGCTATGGAGACCAACTTTTCTAAAATCAACGCGCTAGTTTTTTCAATATTATATAACGGAGTAATTTTTTCCTTTAAAATATATTAACTTTTTAGTAAAATTACAAAAAAAATAATTTGCATAAAATTTAGATTAAATTTTTTTAGAACAACTTATAAGAATATCCCCTGTGTGTTACAGTAAATTATAAAGAAGATGTCCTTAATATGTTGCAAGTTACTTGCTAGTTGACAGGAGTTTTGTCTTGTAAAGTATTTTTCAATACCGAAATATATGGGAACATCCTTTGTAGAGTAAAAGTTGTTATAAGTTGATAATAAAGCTCAAAAACTATTTTATGAAGAGTTATTTATTCATTCAAAGTGTGATTTGAAGTTTTTTAATTCGAAAAGGAGGCTTTACAACAACTCCTCTTGAGAAAGTTTGCGTGGGTGTTACGTTGGGAATTAAATTCAGGTTACTTTTAAAACAACTGTAACTCCAACTTAAAGTTGTAAGCTTCCATTAACACTTTCTTACAATATTTATAAAGTTTTAGGGTGAATGATTACCAAGCAATAAATTATTCATACTTTATTTGAGTGTTTGGACATAAAACAGAATGTCGGTGTTTCAGTTTTTCGAATCCGTTCAAAGCGTTTGCTATTAATTAAACGACTTTAAAAGATACAAAATGTCTGAAATAGAAAAGAATTCTGTATTCAAATTCTGTATTGTTCTTATTAAGAATATTTTTTCGTTTCACATATATAATGTAAATTGTTATATCATACACGATCTCCTTAATGAAATTTTCTGCAGCTTGTGCAGAATTATTACTTTGTATAACTTCAGTTTTACGGGGCTCGCATAGTAATACTTACTAACGTCAAAATGATTAGCGTGTTCCCAATAACCGCTAGGAGAAAAAGCAGCACAAAAAGAGAAATTTGCAGTTTTCCCATTTCGTCTGTTTCGGGCTCTAAAGGATTCGCAGTTGTCCTGTTCTCACCATCAAAGCTTCCGTTCAGTATCAGTAATTCCGTGGTGAAATTCATGGCTATGCAGGAAAGGCCTACCTAATTAAGAGAACATAGAAATTAATATCTAACATTTTATAGTTCTCATAAGGAAGATGCACTAATTTAATAAATTTTTTGATCAGCCACATGAAATTGTCAATTTTAAGGGTTTTTTTTATTAAAATCTAAAATATCCGCGTTATTTAAGATATTTTTAAAGAGAATTTTGTTTAGTGGATCATGAAACCGACCACTATGGGTAAAATGATAAATATTAGGTGAGATATAATTTCAGTCCTCAAACTTTTATGGGTGTATTAAAAAGTTCGGAGACTTCTTAATCGCCAGTTGTTTTATGAAAGTCCATACTTTTGAACAATGTACGTGGTTAAATTCACTTTAAATTTAATTACTATTACAACTTAGTTCAAAGTGACTCCCAGAGGAAAATTATACTGCAAAACTTAGTATTAGTATGTTTCTGATAAAAATTCACCTACTTTGAAAAGTTTAACCGCTAAAAATTCTTTAAAATATCACGAACTTTTTTATATAGCTCAAGAGGTTTATCAAATATTTCTTTAAGAATTTTTAATAGTTTCACTTTGATACTAATTATATCATTTTAGCGGTTGCCTCGCCTTCTCCATGCGTTAAAGTATCTGCAAAGACCACAGAGTTGTCATGCGGAAGTTGATCGCCATTTGGTGCAAGACGATCAAATGGCTTCCTTCGAATATTGACGATATAGCGATAATTGAATTTACGACGACCTTTATTCAATACTAAGTATATGCGAGTAGTTAGGAGTTTGTAATTTATATGACGTTGGTTAAATTTAGAATTTTAGGGTTAAATTGAAGTTGATTGACAGGTAGGTTGACCGTTAACCTTTTTCTTAATACTCTTTACTGTTGTTGACTATAAAATTTGTAAAATTAAAAAAACTGTTTAACATAATTTTTATTCTTAGAAGAGTTAGAAGAAAAAGTAGACCTTACGAGCATGGAATGAAAATTTTTCAGCATGAAACAAGAAAATATTGTTATTTAAGTAGTATCCCTATAGTTAAATTTAATTCAGTCATATTCAAAAGTTTTTATATCATTGGTAAACACTGATTTGCCTAACTCATCACAATGCTTATTAGTAGTAGTCACTTCTGGAATATTAACTTTTTGTTAGAGTTTTTTTATTTAAAGAGGCAAATCGTCGTCAGGATTAAAACTCCTGCTAAGAGATGGTCATGTTCTGTTTTGCAGTATGCAGTCGAAACACCCATCCCGCAGCATTTTTGCATTTTCTCGTATCAAAAGATTGATTTAAGGTTGGATGTATTCGAAGACTTAGATCATATTTTTCAATTTTAACTGTCTATCGTTTAAAACAATTTTGCAAAAAAAGTTCCTGTTTTTGCCTATCCGGGAATCGATACATCTTCATTTTTCATACCAACAAAGTTTTGTTGTTAAATATAATTACCAATCGAATCTTAAAACCGAATGATTTTTCTATGTGTAATTGAGCTCATTTTTAGACAACGATAATAATCTAGAATGTATTAAGATCTCCTTAGTTGGTAATGCATCTTCGTGATCACAATTGCCTCAATCCTACCATTTGCCTAGACTTTGTCCACAAACCGGGATTATGTTATATAATTGACTAATATTTTCATACTCATCGTAAATAAGCTTACTTCTGCTTCTTCCTTATCGCCTCTAAAAATGCTTACTGCACTAGTGAGCGAAATGGTAGCTGTAAAAACTTTTAGACCACGGTAATTTATCCCCGATGAATTTTTTCTCAACGATTTTTTTGACTGTCAAGTCTAAAATCTTTTATTTTTGTTTTACGTTAGTTACTTAAAAAATCAATAGAAATGATTGCCTTAAAAATAACTTAAAATTTAAAAGTTTATTCGCAATAAACTTATAAGTGACAAGAAAATCATACTCTAGAAATCAAAATATGAAAATCCAGTCAATAAATTAATGATTTTGAGAATTATATTTGGATACGGTGAAGATGTATACGTTGAAATAATATTATAAGACCCCTACAGGACGATAAAATCGCTCTGACACATGGATCTTAATATTTACTTAAATGAACAAATTTCTGTATGAAAATTTGTTTTGTAACACGCTCATAAACATTTCCTAACTTTCTCTTCAAATATCAGCACACATATTTGATAACATTATTTGAAAAAGTGTGTTTTTCATATATAGAATACTGGTTTCTGAATTAGATTACATAATATAGTTTTCATGAAAAATACGTAATAAAGGGTGTCCAAATTTGACATTCCGAATTAAATTCAAAATAAAACATGCTAAACGTGTTAAAAGTTAGGATTTTATAATGTTATTTTAAAGTCCAAATGTTAGGATTAATAATGAAAAAGTATGTCTGTCAAGTGACCCCCTCTATTTTGTTGGCAAGCTAATATTCTTTTGCCAAAATTTTCAATGGCATTTTCAAATACATTCTGACCGATTTCTTTAATTACTTGGGTAATGTTATTTTGAAGCTGTTGAATTGTTCGAGGGATATTGGCGTAAACTCTCTTCTTCAAAAAGCCCCATAAGAAATAATCTAATGGTGAGAGATCACATGATCTAGGCGGCCAATTAACGATAGCTCTTCGTGAAATTATTCTGTCGCCAAATCTCTCCCGTAAAATTTCTTGGGTCATCGGTGTTTTATATGCTTTTAAACGAAGATCTGTCTTTAAAATATTATGCAAACTTGATAACAGCTTCAAAATAACATTACCCAAGTCATTAGAGAAATTGTTCAAAATGTCATTGAAAATTTTGGCAAAAGAATATTAGCATGCCAATGAAATAGAGGGGTCATTTGGCGGATATACTTTTTCATTATTAACCACAACATTTGTACTTTAAAATAACATTATAAAATCTTAACTTTTAACACGTTTAGCACGTTTTATTTTGAATTTGAATCGGAATGTCAAATTTGGACACCCTTTATTTACCTTAAAAATTGAACTATCTTCCTCTATATGTATTATACTATTAAGTATTATTTGCAATGTAATAGGTTGTCCGGAAAGTTTTTTCGTTTTTTTTATAAAACTGAAAGTTTATTATTTTGTACCAAGAAAAAACTTTAGTCAATTAAGATAAAGTAGGATAAGTGTAATTCTGGGGTAACAGCAATCGTTTACACAAATAGCGAACTTCTAAAAAAAAGCAGCGCCATCTAATTGCCTATTACAAATAGGCATGTAGTATATGATATTCCCGCGATACCGGGGCGCTACGGTTTCATTCTTAGGAGTAAGGTGGATAAAGTAAATTCGGAAATGTTCTGAAATAATATAAATGCAATTGTAATAACCAATAGAAACCTGTATTAACTTGTATTAAGTTAGAATGAAGTAATCGACAGAGATATATTTATTATAAATATATATGTTTATAATAAATATATATATTTATTATATATAAAGCTAATTTATATGGTTCTTGTATTTAAATAATCTTTTTTATAGACAACGAAACAGGTAAAAATCAAAAGCTACTAAGGTCTGAGCTATAAGGTCGGTGAGGCAATATCTATATTCGAGCAAAACTAAATAATTTTTGTCAGGTTACCAAAGACGTGTGAACGTAACACCTCTTCGATTAACTAATCATAGTGGTCTCTGCTGCAAGGAATCACTTAATTTTGACAACTACCAGTAGTACACACTTGAGTTATTTGTTTTGTTAGGCAATAGAAGCTGAAAGAATATAATGCACTTGCAGTTTCACCAAATTGACTGCATGACCTTTTTCTGGTGAATATTCGGCTTTGATGTTGTTTAGGCTGATTTATCGACCATGGTTTTTTTCATGGGACATAATTGTAAACGATCCAGTTTTCATCTCAATCTTTTTAAAAATGGACGGTTTTATCTATCTCTTATCTTTTTAAAAGCAAATTACAGACAAATTCAAATATTTTACACAAAAAAACAATAGTGCTCTACCATGAAAAACATAAACTCAAAATTTCATTACACTTATGTAAACAAAAAAAAATTGCCGTTTCCTAAAAAAAATACTTTCTTGACAACCAAGTATGTATGTAGGTACTCATATATAGGAATATTTGCTTTTAGTTCAGGTTGAACCTATACACTAATTCGTTTTAAGGATCCTGAGCCACCTGGGATCCTTGACATTTTGCATTTATCATATGGAAAATATGTGTTTAGAGTAGGTACCTTACAATTTTTTTGCAACAATAACGTTATAACCTATAAATAATTTATAAAAACTATTCTTGAACAATATAGGGTGGTCGGTTTTGTGTGTGCCAAAGCAGATACGAGTAATAGAATACGTTATTTTAAATTGATTGGATTAAAAATACCTATATACCAAGTGTTATGGTTTTCCAGTTATTAGCATTTTAAAATTTAATTATCCTATTAGTTGAAGTTTTCTGCATTTTTTTTGTTTTTGTATACTTTTACTGTAAGTCGTGCAACATTTTTGTTAAGAGTATAGTATGATAACGTTTTTAGAGAATGGAACTAATATTACGTAGTGTTTCTTAAAATAAAATGATCCCCCCAATAAAAAGGGGGTAATTTAATACATTCAGCTGGACTTATTTATACTCATTATTAATATGCTCTCATCCTGTATCCTCCATTGTTATTTTATACAGTTAATTTGAATAAATTTAATTTTTTCATTTATTTTTTTTTTGACGTATTAAATTTCATTAGGACGATCACTTTGTTTTAAAAAATACTACAATATTAGTTCAATTTGTCTAAAAACATAATCATACCAGTCTTCACAAAAGTGTTACAAGATCTGCAGTAGAAGTATTCGAAAACAAAAAAACTTCAAATGAGTTACTATCAGCTTAATAGGATAATTAAATCTTAAAATGCTAATACCTAGAAAACCATAACACTTGGTATATGAGTATGTTTAGTTCAATCGACCCAAAATAATGTATTCTATCACCCATATCGATTTGGCACACGCATAACCGACCACCTTGTACATCAATTATTATTTTAATAGCGTAAAAAACATATGAACATAAGTAATTTCATCAGACGATATAAAATTAATTATGTTACCTTTTTGCAAAAGAAACTTCTTTTACTTATTATCTTTCCTTTACTTTATATTTTAACTTTACTCTTTGTTTACCGCAATTAATTTTCTATACAAATACGGTACAAAATATTCAAAGAATTTCCCTTAAATAAATAAACAATATTTTTTTCTTTTTTATCCTAAAGGCATATCAGAAAATATATACTTATTATCTTATTGTTGCTGCATCTAGTTAAGAAAAAATTCTTGGTTTGTTATGTCATAAGGTACTCGATATTTTTGGCCAGCAATGTCTGGTCAAGATTGTTTATAGCGGGGGATTTCAGAAGGTATTTTTTCGGTAATATTTGTTTTATTGAAAATTTTATTAACCTTTCGTAACAATCAGTCTTATTTTACTAGTACCCTTTTTGTTGCTTGCGCAACGAAAGGTTAAGTATAATTGATTTTGTATTTTATATTTTATCAACCAACAAATGGAGAATTGAATGTCTTCCAAATTTTATAAAATCCTTTTACAACATTGACTGATGGAATCATCAGCTTTTCTTATAATTTTTTTACCACCTGCCAAAAAAAACTGATCCTTTCTCATTGACAAAACGATTTACCACCCCTGTTTTCAGCTCAACGTGTCGTCGCCCCATTTTTTTAACCAATACCAGTAAAGTCCGTGGTATGTAAATCCCTTTTCTTCGAATTGAGTCTGGATTGAATTTATCAATTTCAAAAAAAAACGATTTTTGCTTAAATAGTTTTTGCTCTTGTCTGATATATTGTCAAGAATATTTTATATTTCGATATATGGATAAAATTTCGTTTAGTAAACAACAGATTGATGTTAAGTTTTAAGAACACAACATATTGCTTTACGTTCGTCTATAAAATTTGTATGCATATATGTATACATACTCGTATGAATGTAAGCCGATATGAGTTTATTTAAACGGAAATCGATAAGGCCGCGAAATGTTTATTTACTTAAACATATACATATGCATGTAGATACATCTACATGCATGCTTTCGAAAAATAAGCTACATATTCAATAAAAAATAAAAATTAGTTTAGTTAGAAAAACGCTCGGACTTATCAATTCCATTTTGAAACTAGACCTTTGTTGATCTATTATTAAAGTATAGAGTGAATCAATTCTAGGATATTAAAGTTTTTTCAGGGTAACTCCTATTTTTAATTAAAGGTTCATTCACGTACAGTTAATCTGCAGTTCACGAACTGGAAATTTGAACTGGTTATCAGAACTTAAAGAAAAAACTTCACAGATATGAAGTTTTTTCGCCACAGATATGACACTGCAGGTCCAGAATAGTCAGTTGTCTGTACGTGTATGTACAAAAATTAACTGCAGTTCTGAAAATCGTCAGAATTTCATCCGAAAATATTAATTCCTTTACAAAATCTATAATAATCCTAATAAATACATCGTTATATAATTCTTGCATTTGTTCATAAAATTCATTTTCGATTAGTTTACGAAAGTTCATCCACATACTTTGAACGGATGCAATTTCTCATTTCTTAATAATCCATGGTCGATGGAAAGAGCTCTATTAAATTCAAATGCATGTAATTTTGTAAAGAGTAGAATGCAGATTTTCTTCCACTTTCAAAATGATATTAAACTGCTGATTTTTGGATGATTGTCGATTGGATGTAGGTAGATTCCCCACATTTTCAAATTCCCGAAACTTTGATTAAATTTTAAAAACTATACTTGTACTAATGGCCTGTTTATTTTCTGCATGAGCACACATTGTGTCTCAAAATCCATCATGCAAAATATTTCAATTATTTCTGTTTTAATTAATATTGTCATTTCAACTAAACGAAGGTTGAATTAAGAACTTAAATAAGTACCCACTTAATTGTGTTCATTGTGATAGTCAATATTAAACAATCTTTCAGTTAATTGTAGTTCTGAATTTTGTATACAGAAAAATATAAATAACTTTTTTGTACTACTATACTGAGATTTTAATCAGTTACTAGTCTATAATTAGAACTTCTTAATTAGTTATTTTCCTACAATTTTTCATTTTGAGTAATCCATATAAAGAAGCTCTTTTATATTTCTTTCAGAATTTTCAGTAATATTTATCGCACTTTTGATCGATTTATATACCTACTTTAAATCTTCGATAGAATCTTTCTGGTTCACGTATATTCCACCTTTGGGTAAAGTTTAGATTAACGGAAATCACTTAGAGCGTTAATTTTTTTTTTTTCGTGATCTACTAGGTTAGTAGAGTACGAATATGTTTATTTTTTGGTGCGGAAATGATGAACCTTACCTTACCTTACCCTACCTTTTGAAGACTTAC
>JABRWK010000404.1:22950-40710 GCA_013372445.1 Hypothenemus hampei | reverse complement strand
TATATTAAGCGCTCCTGCATTTGAACGAATGATTAAATACGCGTGGTTCGCGTCAAAATTAACAAGCGAAAGACCAATTTTTAGCAACGTCAATGATATTTGTTTTCCTATAAATATAACATCACAAAAGTGTTACTGTAATGCAATTGCTTTTATAAAATGTTCGTGGTGTAAAATAAGTTTATGTTTTACATGTTTATATGACAAGTACCACCCAAAATTATGCAAATCACTTGCTGCAAGCAGTACTGATGATAGTACATCGAGTGATGTGGTATCCGACTCATCATAAGGTTTTTTATGTAGATATGCTAAATTTTTATAAAATTTGTATTTTTGTATTTTATTTTATTATATTGAAATGTTATCTAATCTATAACCTTATGAAATATATTAAAAACACTGGTAATAAGTTATAATTGTTAAATATATATTATAATCCTATAAAAAATGAAAAAAAAACAAAAAAAGCAGCAATGAGATTTGAACCACCAACCTCTAGCATCCCAACTCGATCCCTTACCACTGCACTATTGCGGTTACTGTGATTGAATTACTTTCAGCGGGGTACTCAGAATTGATTTTCAAACGCTTATAACTCGAGAACGAGGGCCCAATCGGATAAACGGTGAATTTGATTTCTTTAAAAGGTATCAAAGAACACTCCTACGTAATTTCAGCTAAATCTGAGAGTCACATTACCAGACCTCCCCTTGTAAGTAGTGTTAATAATAAGATGTGGATGTAAAAAATGAAGTAAATAATTCTTTCTAGTATGGGTGATTGTGAATGTCAAAAGCATTTGCATAATTAACAATAAGTTATAATTAAAAAAAAAAGGAAATTAGTGGAATTTTTACAGAAAAGGCGTTCAAAAAGTCAAAAATTGGTGGAATTATCGGACCCTGCTAGAAGTGCAGTCTATGAAGTGATAACAAGAATAAAAAACGGAAATGGGATGGAACATAGACCAGTTTACGAGAGACCCCGTAAGATGTAATGAGATAATTTAAGCGCCCTGATTGGCTTAGGAAAACGGAATTTCTGTCTTGGCTTTCGAAAATTACCCAGTAGATTCAGAAATCAATGAAGAATATTAGTGTGCCCAGAAACAGTACGAAAGTTATTGAAAAGATAAGATTAAATTTTTAGAAAATCAAAGAAGATTGCAATGACCGATTTGCACATAGAGAAATAAATTAATTTTTGGCACGCTTTTATCTTCGATAAAAATCGTTTTTAAATAGGAAGTAACCGCCCACAAGTTTTATCAAAAAAAAGTCCAACTACGCAAATTTCAAAATTTCCTGTTGTAGTAATATTTAGTTTGACAAGCAATATCTATGCATTCCTCTCTATGTTATTCAAGTGTTGTTTCGTCTTGAAACTGCTACATAATATTTTATATCCTGATGGATGATGGATTCAGCAGGATAACGCAACATGTCATACTTTTATGCTTACAAGAACTTGACTGCAAAAGTAGCAAATAGACACAATTCTATAGCCGCCACCTTCACCGGATCTTAGTTCAATCGAAAAAATAATGAATGAAAATTGAGGTAGAACGAATGACACCTTGAAATAAAAATAAACCGATTGTGTCAGTTTTACATGCGTGGGACACCATTATTAATGAGTACGCGACTAACTTGATTTCAGACCTTATTGAGCAGTTCACAAAATGTTTAGAATTGAACGGGCAGTGGGTTAGCAAATAACTAGATCAATTTGTCAATAGTTTTAATTTTTTTTTATTAATAGAATTGCAATTTCTAAGTTTATATTCACTTTTGTTTTTCCAGATACTTTTTATACGGACTATACAGATAATTGTATTGCATTGAAAATAAAATAAAAAACTACCTTTGCAAATGTACGAATAAATAATTCTACAAAATGATGAAATTGATAATAATTAGTAAATTACAAATCGTATAACAATAAGCGCCAATAACACCAATAGGTCAGTATTGATTTTAACTCTCCGAATCTTATTTCAAAATTCATTAGGCTAAAGTAACAAAATTAACAATTAATGGCTTAGTATAATAAGCCATTAATTGTTAATTTAGTTAGTTTTTTATAATTTTAGTTACTTTTTAATAATTATTTATACTCTCAGTCTACTATTGCTTAGTAACATTAGTAGACTGAAAGAAAAGCTATAGTAGCAAGTAATAATTGAGTAGTCCAAAAAGTTTGAAGAAATTGAAAAAAAATTTTTTTTTTTTAGGATTGATGGATAACATCTATTCATTCTAAAAAACATCGGTATGATTGCATATCTAAATGTCATCATTATTAAAATCGAACAACTTTTCGTAATTACAATTACAAAATAAAGGTGATTTACTTTTGTGCGAAATTCATATTTAAGATTTGTTTGCTTCCTATTCTGTTCTAAAACATGTTCTTTTTGTATAGAAAAACTTTTCTGTAAAACTAAAATAAAAAAAAATTTACAAATCGCCAGACACATTGTGGAATAAGTGTATAAAATAATGTTTAATGACATGGGTTCGGAATTTTGAGCAAAAAAATTTGAATAAATATCATAAACATTTTTCTCATGTCTTACATGCCTCTAATGTTTTTCCTAGAAGCCAAATTTCTAGAAAATAAATACTTGTATTCAATTTTAAAGCAAAATTTATCTATAATTTCAATGCAAAAATGGTTTAATAACTTAACTGATAGACGTCCGTACGATATGACCACATTAGTCAAGACAATACGGGTATACAGGGTGACCCAAACTTAATCTGTATAATTTTACCAGCGTATTGTAAAAATTGAATTAAAAGTTTATTACAATATGGGTCGAAAAATGTTTCCTAAGAGAGTCCCCCAAAAGGAAGTGCTGAAGTTGTATTTTGCAGTTTATGAAATTTTGCATATTAACTACACATGATAAGGTATATGTATATTGTGAAAAATATCAACATTTCGTCAGAGTCGTATCACGCTGGGAGATGTTGTTACTTGAAAATATTTATCACAACAAGATGTACCTTATTAAGTTGAGTTAGTATGCTATTTCAACAACTGCTCTTCTCAGACTTGTTGAGGGATGGTTATCAAAAAAGTATGATTTGTCTTCCAGGCGGGACATTGTAAATTTGTTGGTCCCTCATTCCACGGAACGAGCCTATCACTCTTAGAACTTAGTGAACACTTAAAAATACCTGCCGATTTGAATGACACCTGTGAGAAAATACATCAGCGTGTGATCTTCTGGCTTCTACGATTATAATCAGTATGGCAATTACTAGCTGTAAGTCCATAATAATAATGAATATTTTCATATTCTTCATTTGTGAAAACAAAACGCGTTTAAATTTTCAAATTGATTGTTGCAAATAATTTACTACTTTACAATAAAAAAGGTAACAAACACATTTGTTCCTTTATTTTCTTTATTATTTTTTCTGATAGATTGTACGTAAACATAAAAATAACAACATTTCCTAGTTAAATGTTTTTCATAATAAACATGCACCTTATCATATCTAGTTAGTATGCAAAATCTCGTAAACTTATATTACCTTGTTTTGGAGATGTTTAGCAAAATGCACCTTCAGTATTCTCCATTTGGGGGTCTATAACTTCCTTAGGAAGCATTTTTCGACCCATATTATAATGAACTTTTTGTTCTATTTTTGAATGTATGTATGTACAGAACGCTGGTAAAATTATGCAGATTAAGTTCAGTTCACCCTGAATAAGGAATATGTATACAGGATGTTTCATAAATATCGCACCATATTTCAGAGACTGATTGTTGATAGAGAATCCAATATTTAGCAGTTCTCCATATAAAATATATTACAATAATATTTCATTACAAAGATACAGGGTATTAAAATTTTATACAAAGTTTTGTTTGTTCAAGGGACTGATCTTTTTTAATTTTTAGAATTAATGTCTTTACATTTTTCCTACAATTTTTGTAAAATCTTATTTTTCTCCATATCTGTGACCATTTTCAAACTATTCACCAAAATACCATCATCAGTATAGACACAAAACTGAGTAATTTTTTATTCACTTTTACTATGTAGTCAAGTTTTAAGCGTTAACGCTAAATATTTCCCACATTCTAGTATGAAAAATTCTTAGCCACAATATGCTATATTCAGAGAATGCAAGTACTTTTCTCTCGGGTGTTCCCATTCCATATTAACTTTTAATACCTTTTATCTTCGGAAAAAGGAAACGTTTTTGATCATATATTTATAAGCATTTTTTATCTTAAAACTCCTTGAAAAATTACCGTGAAATATCCTTGTATTGTATTGTATATTGTATTCAAAATACAATACAAGTATGAAAATATATACATATAAAGTATATTGTATAAGAAATCCTTCATATCCTTGCCCTTTTTTTATGCTTAGATACGAATAAACAATTATGAATGATAACTTTTGGAATCTTCTACGATGTCTAAAGTGACATTTTGTTGTCGTCAGGAGAAAAAATGATTGAAAATCATTGAATAATTAGAACAGCCAACGATTTGCGGGATGGCATTAATACTAATAACAAGTCGTGAATGAAATATCGTAGACATTGCTACGTAACGTAGATTGCATCTTGTAAACACTAAAGTATCGATACCACTACGTCCTAACATATTGATCTATGTGCTGATGTATCAACTAGAACCATGCTAGGACTAGAACGAAATAATAATTTTTAGCAAATATCGTTGCTAACGCTACGATACGCGCTATACATAAAGCAGATTAATGAGTCTGTTTAAAATGGAACACTGTTTTGTTCTTTTTTGGTCCAGACAATAATTTTTCTAGTATTTGTATACGAATAATTTTATTTTCTGTGTAAATATTATCAAGAAATTTTTGATAGACTTTGTAGTTAATGAACCGATAAAAGAGCAAGTAAGGTGATCGATTTTGGTGTTAAATTTTTTAAAGACTATGTTTGAAGTCGTATAGACTGCAGACAATGTAAAACAGGTACTGAGTTGCAAGTATTCGAATATTTAAGTCATGAAAGACATTTGTTAAAAATCGTTTGAAGAAACATATTAATTATTGCTAAATCCACATCGAACAAATTGAATAGTAAATTTAGTTATTAAGTGAGAAAATGGAGAATCCTTGTTCGAGTATTTCTGATAAAAAGTTTAAGACTTGTGACAAATTAAGATTCAACGGTGCCGTATTTTCTTGAATACAATAATTCCGAAGTTATCGTGCTAGTATTTAAAAATGGTCTTATCTGATGTCGAAGCAATCTTAAGCTGAACGAAATTGCACTTTAAAGCACTTGTTTCAATCTAAAGGCTTCCCTGATAAACAACCAGAAAAATATTTTTCTGAAGCGATTGAAGTGTTCTAAAAAGATCAATCAGATACTAGTTTACAGTGGTTTTGCCATTTAATAAAAAATAGCCGTTTCGGATAGAATTTTTGATGCTGAATCCAAAGCCGGGCCCAGAATTGGTTTATCACGTCAGAATATTTAAATTTATATATGTAAAAATGGTTTTCTAACTGATTTCAAGAACTTATATCTAAGTAACACAATTTCTTTAATAACGTTTGATGATTGCTTTATATGTATAATGCCATTTTTCACCTTAAAAATGTATTGTCGCTTTTTGTTACACGACATTTTGCTGAGATATTCCAGTTTAAAGTTGTTCGGTCAAAACAATCTTGCCCGTTACAAGCTGCCTTTCATAAGCGTATCATATACCTTACCGTAAGGTAAACAAACAACTTCAAACTGGAATATCTCAGCGAAAAAAAATCGTGTAACAAAAAGCGACAATACATTTTGAAGGTGAAAAATGGTACTTTATAAGGCAATCATCAAAAGTTATTAAAGAAATTGTGTTACTCAGCTATAAGCCCTTGAAATCGGTTAGAAAACCATTTTTAAACTACAATATTTAAATTTAAATATTTCAAAATTCTGATGTGATAAACCAATTCTGGGGCGGGATTTGGATTCAGCATTAAAAGTTCTATCCGAAACGGCTATTTTCAATTAAATGGCAAAACTACTATAAATTAGTGTAATTGACCTTTTTAGAACACTTCAATCGCTTCAGAAAAATATATGTACAGGGTATCCCGAAATTAAGGGGCAATATTTTAGGGACAAATTCTACGACCAAAAATATTAAAAAAAATTCATATAAAAATAGGGCGGCAAATGGACACTAAGGGCGGTACAGCCCTTTAAATGGTCGCCCCTGAAGATGGTTTTTCAGCGATATTATCGAAACGGTTTGAAATAGGGTAACGAAGTTCTGTACGTTTACCAAACATTTTACGTTGAATTCAAAAATCTAAACTAAATTAAAAACAAAATTTCAGAAGTGTATTATACAGGATCGGCTTTAGGCATTTTTGGCCCCAACTTTTTTGTTTGCAATTGATTTTAAAATTTGAATAGAGGAATTGAAAATATATAGTTTTTTTGTGTAAAAAAAGGTACTCTTAATGTGTTTCGATAAAATGTACCGTTTTCGAATATAATGGAAAATACTTAATACACTATATGATATAACGCCTATAGGTTACCGACATTTTGAAAAAAAAATGTAGGTACCTCAAAAAAGAAATTATTTTACTATGAAATTTGCGTAAAAGTAAAAATGTCAACAAATCAAACTAGTTAGTTTTTGTTGGCAAAAATTTTTTTTGTTTCGAACAATCAATAGGCGTTTCGAAAAATATAGACATTTTTCGAATATAGTTTATGATGCAAACTCATATTATTTTTCGATTTTCCATTGGCGTCTACAGTTTCCGCCTTCAAAACTGGACCACCCTGTATATTATGGAGACATATTTAATGTATAAAACTGCTAAATCTATTTTAGCTAACTTTACACAAAAGCTAAAAACCGATACGGGTGTCTCAGCGAGACCTAATCATTAGAAGTATCTGGAGAACGATGGACTTTAAAAATCTGAAAATTTCAGCATAGGCCTTTGTAGCACTTCCGGTTATACCGGAACCCGCCAACTTTGTTATTTTAAATGGAAACCCCCATTTTTTATGTCATTTTCAGATTCCCCGTCAAATTCTAAGATTATTTTATGTAAAGTGTCAAATTTCTAAAATTTATCGTTTCCCAGGTATTCGAGAAAATTCGAAATTTTTGTCAGCTGCACGCATCCACAGTAATCAGTATCGTACCTTAACCGCTGCAAATTTTGGAATGAGGCTTCATCGGCTTCAAGAGGACTTAATGAACTACGTTTTTCCATATTAGAATTTGAAAAAAAAGTCTTTCATGACCCCCGAAATATGCCCCCGAAGTTACATAACTTCAAACCTCAATAACTTGCTTATTTCAAATAGTAAGGCCTAATTTTCTCAACGGCATCGTAATTAGAAGTAGAAAATCTACAACTTTTGTTAACATTACCCTATCCCTAAACCCAGCCGTTTCAAAGTTCCCAAAAGTTGGTCCCTTTTTACGGTTAAATCAGCTTAAATTTAATCTAAATGTTTCAATAGTCGCAGAAATGTCAAAATATCATTGTCAACGCATTGGATGTCACCGAACGTCACATAAGATTTGCATGCAGTCACAAATAGTTTAAAAAAAAGTGTTATTCAGCTTTTGAAATTAGTTAAAAAACCATTTTTTACCTAATTAAATTTAAATATTTTAAATTTCCGACGTGGTAGAGCAATTCTGGGGTCAGATTTGGATTCAGCATCGAAAATTCTATCTAAAACGCTTATTTTTATTTCAAGGGCAAAAATAATTGTTTTTTTTTAAACTGGTGTTAGCAAACATGGGATATTAGATTTTGTGAAGGATAGTTTGGTATTATTATAATCTCAGTAATTTTTTTAAGTTCGAATCCTCGACACAATATTTAGTATTTGATTAAAAAGAGAAAAGGTATAAAAGTAAAAACTGATCCAGTTTACCAAGAATATGTCGACTTTAAAGTTCACATCATGGATTTCATGAATCTTACTTACTGGACCTCTTAGCATTTATTTTTGACGCAAATAAGTTAACGTCTGATGGCGTAAAAAACTTCCGTAATTTTATTCAAATCCTGAACTTGTTGACTAAAATTTACATTATTTATTGGTTGAGTATATGAATGCAATACAAATAAAAACCATTTTATTCTCCCACCGATGTCATATTTTAATAGTTGTCTTTCAGACATATAGCTACACATTTTGTCAAGTCGCTTTCATCTGTTTCTGAAATAATCAAGAAAAATCTCTAAAAACCAAAGTATCCTGTTTGTTAGGCAACAGTAAAGTAGGGTAATTTTTGATGAAAACCTGATATTTTCAAAAATTTAAACTAGTTAGGTGCATTAATATTTAATAATGAAACAATGACTTGTCGGATTTTGCATTTTAATTAATAAAATAGCCGAGCACTTTTTCTAAATTGAATACAATTTTATTATAAAGTAAACCGCTTTGAGTATAAAATTGCAAAATATCTTAAAAGTCTTCTAAAATGTAATTTGTATTTAATTGAAAAATACTTGTCAAAACATTTTTATCTATTTTAAAATCCGAAACTGTAAATTTGAAAGCCAATATCTATGTCAAGATCATTATTTTGACAACACATAGAGTCGTTAACATCTAAAAATTAAAAAAAGAATAAATTTTATTTGTTTTCATTATCAAAAGCTTACATAACCACAATTTTTTTTTGACATTTTTTATTGGTTCAACTTGACAAAACGTATTATTTACATTTGAATGACGGCAGCAATTGGCGGATATTGCATTTGAACGTAAATTTAATCCAGTTAGCACCAAAGGTTCATTTTCACCAAAGCACCTTTTCGTAAATATTTTTTATTCAGTTCCTCACTGCTGTGAAAAGATTGCATTGATACTTATTTATAGAGAAAACATTAAATTCAGGAAAAATGCATCTACTTTTACTGGATAATAATACGTCTAAGAATAAAGCCTTAATAAACATTTGAAATTTTCAATGTCGTGATATCAGGAGCGTTCTAGTAACAGTAAGATAATTATTTGGTGTGGCTCTCGACAAAATTTTAATCATACCGTTTTCATTTGCTCAAAATGCAAAGTTCACTTGTATACTAAATACTTTGATAAAAAGTAGATATTTATATTAATAATGCCTAACCTATTCTCGCCAATGGTCCAAAAACAAACTTTTTTTTTAGAACACCATGTTTAAATGTTCTTTTCTTTATTTTTGTTTCACTTGGGTATATGAAAGTTTAGATAACTTAACTACTTTCGTAGTTATTAGTTAATTTTTTAATACCTTAGCGTTTAATGGGTTGATACTGGAAAATATCATTTATATTGGTGATTTTTGAAAACGAATCTAAATAAATATTACAAGGGAGAGCCCGTGAGGTCCGAGAGCTACTTTACTCGAAAAAAATAGTTAAGGTCCTCACATTATTTGCAAAAAGTAGTTTCTGCATTTATCCTAACGCGGTCTAGTTTCTTAAAAAAAATAAAGAAAATTATATGCTATTAATTGCCATCACTTGAAATATAATTCGGTGGATAGAGATCCCTGATTTATGTTATATTTTTTCTCAGAAACTAGACCGCGTTACGATAACGCAGAAACTACTTGTTTACAAATGATGTGAAGAACTTACCTGAATTTTTTGAGAGCAAAGTAGCTCCCGGTCTCACGGGCGCCCCCATTATTAGATGTAACTTTTTATTTGTTAGAAGATCTGAAATCTGATAATTAGTCATGTTTTATATTTTTTTGACTAGCCGAGTTTTGCATCTATGACTCATTTAATTGTTTAAATTTTATACTGCCCATTTTAGTAATACAAGCAGTTACAGTTAGATTATCCCTACGTAAAAGACTATTGCATTTAGTATTCATATTTTTGGAATATTTTAGATAATTTATGTGTTTTCTCACATAAATTCCAAATGGTAACTAGAGAGGAGAAATTTTATTTCCGATATTGGTGATATTAGAAATCCACCAGTTAATTTCGAATATTAACGAGAACGGAATTATTATAAATCTGTTGTAAATCATATTTTTATCTTTTAAGACGCGTTGTTACGTGGATCTAAGAATACTGTAACATTAAAACAATTGATACTAATTTTCTAATTAGACTCGCAAACTCACTTATGAAGCAAATTGATTTGCTTTCATATTTGTTCAATACATTATTTATTTTACTGCTTTTTCATCCGTTAATTTAATGTTTAGGTAGGGATTCGAAAACTAAATCTGAAAACTCTATTTTACTTTACATACTTTTCTATATTTTTCTTAAAATTGATTGAAAAGTGTAGTTAGTAATACTAATACAATTTTCTTAACATTTTTCTTATATTCATTGAAGGTGTTACCTACTATCAGTATACAAAGTGTCCCAAAAATGCCTTCTAATGGCCCTACTACGCTGTCAGAGGAGATCCATTGAACATGGAAAAAATTGTATAAAAAATCTTTTCAAAAAAATAGCAGTTATAAGCAAATAACTGAATGGACAATGCGGTAGCGTTTGATCACAACTTGAGTGCATAAGCTGAGTACATACCCATGTACATCAACCTTTATAATAAATCATAAGTGCACGTATTTCCTAGGCAACTAAGTTATTGAAAGAATTGACCACAATTTTTTAATTTTTTTAAGCACTAAGTACTTACAGAGTCATGACTATTTATTTCACGTGGCAATTATCCGAACAGGTTTGACAATAGGCGTATTTGAGAATAACGACCGGCTACTTTAAAAGGTTGCGAAGGGATGTTATGTAATGTAACATGTAATTTAATGTAACGTTCATTTTTTACGGCCATATAAATACAAAAAACGAAAGTTATTTTTGAAAATATCTGCAAAAGCCGAACTTTTTTCTAGTGTACGCGTTAGCAGGCAATACACAATCCTAAGATGATAATTACATAACTGGTTTTATTTAGTGCATCACAGCTTGTTAAAGTTGTCACTTTTTAATATGTAATTATAATTCAGTCAAGGTAAATAAGTAATTTGTGACCTCGTTTCCTTAAGTATCTGACAATAGGATTTAACAATTTTTGTGAATGTAAAAGTAGCTATATTTAAACCAAAAAGATAAACAATTAAATTGACAAAGCTTATTGTTATATGAAAATCTAAGATATTTCTTGTATCGTCATGTGCAGATATGAAACAATAGGCATCTTTTATATTGAATTTCGCAAGAAAATCTGATTTGAAAATTAATCAAACAATAGCTTGATAATCATCAATTTTAAAATGTTTTAGACAAGTGAGCTGGTTTAATTTTTCTAAAATAAGAATAAATAAAAATATTCCATTAGTTATAGACACTGTTCTTGCTTTCATATACATTCTACGCTTACTCATTTTCTAAATAAAATGCCAATTTCATCTATGTAGCTCTTACTTTTCAAATAAAATAAAACATACTAATAGTAAATATCTGGTTGAGTATGAAAAGGTATTTTTATACCTTTTACTAATTTTAAAATGAAAAAACTAGTACTAATTTTTGCCAAGATGTGAACAAAGAATTTTAGGGGACCTACATGAAATCGATTCCTCTCAATTAAGTTTCTATATTAAGGAAACGGGATGAGGAGGTGCAACAACAGTGACGTTGCTGTTTTTCCTTTCTTACTTCTCTTGGAATTGATCTATTCTCTGCAACCCTTTTTTCCTCTCTATGTTTTTGTTTAAAGTTCTTGCATTGGGAGTTTAAAATGGAAGTTCTTAATGGCGCTGGAACTAACGCAACAGAAGATTTTTTTTGTTTTCTAATGTTGGCAGTTGACAAAGGGAGAGAAAACCACTGAGATAAATTCTGATCCAAAAAGTTAATCATCTATGGAACTGATCTGGATAACAGCTCTAGCGTTATGAGGCAGAGACGCTTAAAACGCCATTTTCTAGAAAAGGCCTTGGCAAACATCGGAAAGCAAATACGCCATATTAACTACTTTTGGACCCGTCCGATATTGCATCATTTTTACTTAATTTTTAAATAGTAAAGAAATTAACAATTGTACAAGATAAAATAAACTGAATTACACACTACAAAATCTCCCATCCAATATTTTGCTTTGCTTTCTTTGAACAACTATGTAAAAACGATGACAAAATACTAGTTAAATATGAAATATCGGATATTGATCATTTTAGTTGGTAAAAATCAGTTCTACATATTATTTGCGGCCATTATCTGAATCCGGATATTGACTATTTATTTACAGTTCATTCCGGGCTTTATTGTATTGTACATCAAAAGAAAAAATAGGCGCATATGGGAACATCTAATTATTATTACTATTGCTTTAACATCCTGTAAGTCGAAGAGTAACATTTTCCGAGCCGTGTTAATTTTTATGCCGTTTTAAAGTTCGGCCAGTATATTTGGAATATGTACATAGTATATCATGAGCATCTATGAATGTAAAACTGATATGTGTTGGGTAAAACTAAGCTGTTGCACGCCATCACCTTGAAAATCAATGGTTTTAACGGTTCGAGTGTAACTTCCGATTAAATATTTCATAAATAAAACTACGAATATTTAATAAAATGAATCAAAATAATATAATTATTATTAATAAGTAGGTAATTCACTTTCTAATACATCGTATTAAAACAAAATCGTACAAATAATCTAATAGCTTATGAAACAAATTGTTAGTTCACTTAAATGTGCTATATGTATCGATTAAATATTAAAAAAAAAGATAATTAAAAGATGAAATAATAATCGTCTGAACAAAATTAACACACCAATGTAATAAATTATATAAATTTCTTAAAATACATCAAAGGAAATTAATGGAAATTAAAAATTTGCATTATTTAAATTTTCAGAAGTCAATTACACAAAAAATTATATTTAATTTTAAAATTTAGTTTTAGTAAAACTATTACAATTTTTAAAAGTATAAAAAAATTAAATGGTTGAGATAATTGAATGGATAATGCGTAGTATGCGAATGTTAGTAGCATATGTTGCATTTTCTAACTACTATATTTGTACGCATATACCTGCTTCCTGTGGATCAGGTTAACAGGTACAGTATATGACGTACCTGTTAACCTTCCTTTTAAGCATGCCCTATTGGACTTCTATCGTATTCATGTCCATACTTATTGGTGGCCACTAGATAAACGGATAAATAAAGAACAACATAAATAATATTACAATATGATGCAGAATAAAAATATTAACATGCAGGGTGAGTTAAAGTTAAATCGCTCTACGTAAATCATGTAAAGGGAATTTGATTTTAAGCAAGAAAGTTCTAATAAAGATGTATCCGTAAATGCTTGCTAAGAGCGCTATAGCCCGACAAAGATGGCCGCCGGATATTAATTTTTGCTTTTGTATTTCTAAAACTATTTAAGATAAATGTATGAATTTGTGTGCAAAAATTAAATTATTAATCAGAGGCATACGATCAGTGGTATTATTAAACGAACTAAGACTAAATTTAATTCTACAGAACCTCCGAACGTAAGCCTCTAATTAATAATTTAAAAAAATTTTAACTGCAAAACAACCACTTGGTTCAATTTAATTTTTGCAGATAAATTCATGCATTTGTCTTAAATGGTTTTAGAAACACAAAGCAAAAATCAATTTTCGGCGACCATCTTTGCAAGGCTGTAGCGCTCTTAGCAAGCATTTTACGGATATACACTATCTTTATTAGAACTTTCTTGCCTAAAATTAAATTACCTATACTTGATTTCCGTATAGCGGTTTAACTCTGACTCATTCTGTACAATTTACTGTGAATTGCATAAAAAAAAATTTTCTCTCACAAAAGAACCAAATTGCATCAAATGTTTAAATATAATTTTGTTTGTCAAATGTTTAATAAAATTGTAGAGATGAAAATGTGTATTCATTGATTTTAATCGAATAGTGACTCGAAACTAGCGTTAGAAGAAATTTCACTCGAGAACAATATAGAGTATTTTCAGTAAACCTACACCAAAATTACAATACAAATTTTGGGTTTTATTTTGGTAGTACTTTAATTTTGTCCAAGAATTTATTTAATCATTATTCAGGGTGTCCCGAAATTGAATGTCGAAAATATTGCCACGACATTTTTTGGGTCAAAACATTAAGATTTGGATAAAAAATTATTTGGAAAAAGTGTCTTGTTTCAGCGCTATTGATGGTCAAAGTTCTTGAAAAAAAACACGATATTTGTTATATCTGGAGAATGCTGTAATGGATTTCAATGAAACTCATTGTACATTTATTTATTAAGACAAGGATTATTTTGATGTAACATTAAATTCTATCCATAAAGTACAAGTGGTAAGTTCTTGCTCATCTTCGTACAAAAATGACCAGAACTTTTCACTAGATAGCTACATCGTATTAATTTTTTTTTCTGGTGATACATTGGTCCTTTATCTATCTTTTCGATCTCTTGGAATTTTCTCGTACGGTTAACATTTTACGCAAAAAAAAATATTTTCTTGTCTCATACCGTACACCAATTTGCCATTATTTCGCCAATTATAATTATCGATAATAATCGATATGTCTTTTTTTGAAAATGTCATACAAATTAATCAACATTTTTTGAAGTTTTGTTTGTTGTTGCTTTAAATAATTTTCTTTAATAATGGCGTTCTCTAATGAGGAGATGTCCGATATGGTTAAAATTATGGGTTTTTGTGAAGACAATCTGAGGGTGTATGTTAGAGTTTATGCAGCGCGCTTTCCTAATCGTCGGTAACTCGATCGTCGAACATTTGCGCGAGTGGTTAGGTCCTTGCAGGAGACAGGACAACTTCGTTCCCAAACTGTTGACCGTGGTCGTCCTCTGCTTCGAGGTGCGACTGTAGAAGAACAAATTCTCGATAGGGTAATTGGAGATCCAAATATTAGTACCCAGCGTTTGGCTTTGGAATTTAATGCTCCTAAAACAGGTATTAACAGAATTTTAAGACAACAACTTCTTCATCCCTATCACGCAACAAAATTACAAGAAGTGCTGCCTATTGATTTGGAGCGAAGGCTGAATTTTTGCAATTTCATTCAAAATACCCTAGCAGCCGATGGTGATTTCACTCGAAAAATTTTGTTTACGGACGAAGCCGGCTTCACCCAAAAAGAAATTTCCAAGAGATCGAAAAGATGGATAAAGGACCCATGTATCATCAGAAAAAAAAATGAATTCGATGTAGCTATCTAGTGAAAAGTTCTGGTCATTCTTGTACGAAGATGACCAAGAATATATCACTTGTACTTTATGGATAGACTTGAATGTTACATCACAACAGTCCTTGTCTTAATAAATAAATGTACAGTGAGTTTCATTGAAATCCATTTGTACATTTGATGATTTTTCCCTTTTTTGTTAGGAATAAAACCATCCATGAGTTTTTCTGCAATAGCCTTTTTTTACCGCACTTTATTGAATAATTTTGCATTTGAGGATTGTGGATTTTATTTACAACCTTTACAACGACCTATTATATATGCGTCGATAATGTGCCTACCACCTGACGTATATGTCACCTTTTATCTTGACATTTGACTTTTTACAAACAATAGACATAACCACAGATTATACAGATGGTCAAGTAAATAGGAAAAATTGGCTCACAAATTTATCTCATTCTAACGCATAATAATTACTATCTATCTTTCTTTGTCTTACTTCATCAAATCTTATTGTAGACGGCGCTGTTGTATTTTCTTCTTCTTCTTCTTTTAATGAAATTGGCTTTGCTTTATGAGCAGTTTTTCAAGGATTTTTTCAAGCAAACTTTAAAATTTTCTGTACAGTTGGTAATAAGCAACTAGAGATGGCGTGACAAAATATCAAAAATTTGGTGAAATTTAAACATTGTCATGACAATAAACAATAAAAATACGCACAATTAGTGGTGACGTCACGCCGCCATATTTGTTTAGGCACTGAATCCAAACAAAGGTGTTCTTCCCTTTAGATTCAATGTTTTTATCGTTTTTTTGGTGAATTAGAGTAATATTCAGCGGTAAAAAACACTTGTGAGTGATAGTGTGGTGTCTACAGTCAATCTGAAGAGTTTTTTTCCAAATCTTGGTGAGTATGTATATTAAATATAAATTTTACTTTTTTAACCTAACCTTAAATTATTTGTTGTTTTCTTATAGAGCATTATTTTACACGAAAAACTACCAAAATTTATAGTAGTACAATTACAAACAAACATTAACATTATCTAAGTATTTTAATTTAAGCCTAATAAGTATATACCAAGCACTTTAACTTGTTCAAAAAAAAGTTCACATCTAATACCGTTTCTAAAATATAGTATTTAATTTTATTTAACTTTACGTGATAAATCTTCCTTTTTTATTTCAGTAATGGAAAATCACGTGATAAAGTTCCATTTTATTGCCCAATTCTTCTCGGGCAATAATCGACTTTTACTTAGAGGGGAAAATGCATACACAAGCAGGCACGTAACGAAATTCTTTATGGACAAAGATGTCACACCAGCATTAATTAAGGCAGAAGTAAAGCCTAGCATGAAAAATACACCATACACTGTAGAGGTTAGTAGTTAATTAATTTTTATATTAATTTGTATATTTCCAAATCAAAACAAAAAACTACATACAAGTTAAATTAGAAATTCACAAAAATAATTGGTTTTTACAATTTATTAAAGAAAATTTATTTTATAGCAAGATGGCAATAATTCTACTGACTCTTCTTCCAATATCACCTACTACTAAGCAACTTTGCAGGAATTACATATTATCACGATTGTTATACAATAATTATAATATTTAGGTTTTCATATATTACTGGGCCACTAGTGCGATTAGTCAAGGTAACTTACATAGATTTGCTTCTAGATCTCATATGACTTTGATGATGGTGTGGTATCAGTATATTGTACTTGCCCCAGAGGACAACTTCAATGCCACCATATGGCTGCAGTCTTGTATCATGGCCATTACCATGTCAGTTCAACTGATTTGACTTGTAAGTGGAACCAACCACGTAATAATAAGGAGAATGATGAAATTATAAAGTTGGCTGATGTATATCCACCAAAAAAAAGATTTACAGCTGTAAATCGGTCAAATACTGAGGAGGAAATAAAACATTTTCGAAAAGAATTAGGCCCCACAAATTGTGTGGGATTCTCATGGTTACTGAGACCAGAACCAACTACAGATGCAATTCAATCCATTGCAGACATTGAGAGTGTCATTTTAAGTCCTGCATACATAACATCAAAGTCAAAAAGCAAATTATTAAAGGAAAAATGTGCTGTAAGTCCTGAATTGATGCAAATTATTGAAAGAAGCACAAGAGGACAGTGTTCAAATCCAAATTGGCATCTTGCAAGAAAGCATCGTATTACAGCTAGCAAATTTGGATTGGTACTGGCTGCGTGCAAGCGAAATAAGTTTCCTCCGAGCTTATTTAAAAGCCTGTTTGAAACATACAGCCTTGAAAGAATTGCAGCAATTCAATGGGGAAAGCTACATGAGAAAACCGCACTGAAAGAGTTTGAAGACACAATGAAAGTTGAAGTACACGAATCTGGACTGTGGTAATAAAATTTTAATCATTATTTCTATTACCTATTTTAAATGTTATTTTTTTGACAATAATGAACTAAGTAACTTTTTTTGTTTCCGGTTTAGATATACATATTTTTCCTAGGGCAATTAAGGAATATTTAAGTTTGTTTCATAAGCAGTGTCCAATTACAGGTTGCATCATTCGGGATTATTAGGTGCT